>JBBPCS010000130.1:16115241-16128472 GCA_037974645.1 Hollardia meadi
CACACACACACACACACACACACACACACACACACACACACACACACACACACACACACACACACACACACTTGCTCCTTCATGGCTTCAACTTAAAAACCTCTGGCAGCTCTCTGATCATAAATTTCCACAGCGGTGTCCCTGCCAAGTCTTCTTGTCTAAGCTGGCAGCCCTGCTCCTGCCCTTCCCTGCACTATGCGATCAATAACACATCTTTGGATTAATACACATGCACATCATGGAGGATTGGAGGATAGCTGAAAGTGGCTTTAAGGCTGCCTTATGAGGCCCTGCAAGCTGTCTCTCTCTGGCTCAGTCTAGCGGCGACTCACAGCGCTGAGTCACACCTTTCTGCTCCTCTACACCATCTGAGGTGAAGTTATTTTCAGGATTGAGGACGTCTCTGCTCATCTGCCCATCCAACGATTTGTCAGGTTAGAACCCGGGAGGTGTGCACATTCATATGAGCTGCATGTGCAACTCTCAGTACACAGTCAGCACAGATGATCTCACAAACACACCCAGTGACCCTCAACTTACTGCTATGTAGGGTAATGTGCTGCAAGGCGATGTCAATGGATAGCTTGTCATAAAGGCAGACTCTCTCTCAGACACGAGCACCAAAGTGCCTCTTTTAGAAGTCGAGGATGTTTAAAAAGGTCAAATATTTGTGGGATTTCTCGACTAAATAATTATAATAATAATAACTTCATTGTTTTCTTTGTGGATGGGTTGATCCATATGACAGTGATATATTTTACCAAACATCCTTTTATTATTTATTATTTTGTTCATCATAAAATACATTTAGAAATTGTGGTGCTCAAAGCGCACAAAAAAAAAAAAACATTTGAAAACCTCAACAGAACCGTCCCTTTCCAGAAACCATGACGCACTTTCTCAATACAATCTATTAACTACAACTATTTTCTTCCTAACGAACTACGCCATATTACCACAGAGAAGGAAACGTGCATCCACTCATGGATGAGAGGCTCGTGGTCGTAACACGGCGGGACGTAAACATTAATGGCGTCCTGCTTGGCTAAGCTGTGCCGTGATATCAAAAGAGGAACTGGGTCATGATTTCTGGAGACATTTCTGTTGAGTTTTTCAAACGTATTTCTTTTAGAGCTTTGAGCACTACAATCGAAACGCCATCTGGTTCTATTATATTTGAGAGAAGGCAGACATCGCTACAGTCAATATCTCCAAAACTCGGCAACTCACACCAAAACAATCTAGATGGATAAATAGCACTACAGGGAAGAGGAAACATTTGTATTTGTATTATGGGGTTAACTGTCCCTTTAAGGACACATGCATTTTATTTTATGGATTTATTGACGACTGAGTCTCATAAGATTAAAGCTGGGTTTGCTTGAATGATTTTGATACCAGTGCAGATTTGATACCTGATTTTCGGTATCCATGCCAAAAATAATACTTTGCAATAGTTGCAGTACAAATTAGAGAACAAATTTTAAAAAGCAATCGAGGCTAGCTTTCAGTATTTGACACTACTTTTCACTACTCAGTGCCACAAACACATTTTGGTTGGTACCAATATAGCATTGAGGTTTGATGCCCAGGCCTAGTAATGGTTCCAGCCTATGTTTCACTCACTGCCGTATGAATTGAAACCCATTAACCAAGGCCACTCAGCCCGAGGCGGCCATGTTTAGGTGGCAGGCTGCTCACTGGGGGTCGCCTGCGATGTTGCCTTGCCGTCCATGACTAACACATCCTGTGTTTCATCCCAGCATAAATACTGTAGTTATTTCATCATATTTCCCTGGCCTGCACCCCCAGTCCCCACAAGCTGTCAGGCTGTTTGAAATCATGAGGCCTCTCGCTGATCAAAGGCCATTGTTTGTATCGCATGTCATTGATGTTTTTTTGGCAGGAGTGGGATATTGTGACAATCTTCTGCTTGTTATCCATGTGATCTGCTGTAGCTGTGAGGCTCTCCAAATCTGTCCAAGGTGAACAGCAGTGGGCCCTCCTGTAGGGACTGCCATATGTCTGAGGAACATTAGAAAGCCACTGTGAAATAAATAAAAGTTACTGTAAAAAACACATCAAAACTGCATCAAAACCTCTTTTCATGAGTATAGTTGGCGTCTTTTTCTGTTACGCAAAAGACAATTTCAGCTTCCACCTGCACTGTGCTGTCTTCAACACAAGCGCGTCGCAATAATAACCCAGCAAACTCACAAACCAAAAGTCTTTTTTTTCAGATGAATGTGCCATGCAAAATGTTTGGAGTTGCCACCACAGAATGTTCTATTTTCACTGCAACAGTCAGCATCTGTTCTAATTACTGTGACCAGAGAAGAGAGCTCCGGGAGGTGGGCTCAGAGAAAGTTCTGCAGAAATTAAACAGCAGTTCAACTCATCTGAATATTTCCACCTGACTATGGAACAACACCGGAGTTTGTACACAAGTCTAAATTTTCACATGCAACATATACAGTTTAGTATGAATCTTTACAACATAGTATGTCACTTTTGGCACTGACATCAAAATCAAAACAAAGACTGATTCAAGCGCTTAATTTTCAATATTGTGAGGCACTTCCTGTGTGGACTTCAGCGCAGACAGCTATTAATTCACAGTTGAAAACGAGGGGGCAACATCAAAGCATAATTTAACTAGCTGTAAAGCGACAGGGCACCTTCCCTGCCTCTTTACTGACTGGGATGACTGGGGTCAGCTCACCGTGTTAAGAGGAAACACCATAAATTACACACAGTGCAGCGGCGGCGGCTGAGAGAGATGCAATGCAATGATGAACAATGCATACCTGTAGGTCAAACTGAAAAAAGAAATATCCGAAACAGAGGGAAACATAAACTGTAGAGAGAACGGGAGAGAAAGGGGAAGAACGAGTGCACTTTGTCTGACTAAATGCAGAGCACAGAGGCAAGAAAATGTTGGAGCAAAGTATTTCTTTGCACACGTTTTTGGGATTTGTTTTACGGACTTAAAATAGGGATTTGAATGTAACACAGAGCTTTGAACAGTTGCTTGGCTGCAAAGACAGAGACAGGCTGAGACACTGATAACTCATGCTGTGTGGGAAGAATGATATGATACATATAACATATGATGCTATTTATGATGCTGTTTCCTTTTGCCACTAAGTAAATTTACTCAAGTACTGTACTCAAGTACAATTTTAAGGTACTTTAAGGTACTTCATGCAATGACAATAGTTTAACTTCTGATACATTAAGTACATGTTCTGACCATGCTTTTGTACTTATATTTAAGTTAGCTTCAGAATGCAGCATTTTTACTTTTTTTTTTATTCTCGCATTGCTATTTTTTACTTAAACCTGCATTAACTAACTTTTTGGCCACTTGGGGGCAGAAGAAGCGTGTTGTGAACACACCGATGTATTATCACCTTTTGAGCAGATATGGTGAACTTGTTAACAAACAGCTGTTTAGTTACACATCCAGCACCTTTTGAGCAACATTATCATTCATTTCTTGTTTTTGCCCACCTGATTAAAGTAAGTCCAATATTAACTCTCTTTTATCTCTGTTTTTGGTCACCACCAACTCTTTAGAGAACCAAAACAGTGCAACCAAGCGGACAGCTAGACAATCAACTGAAACTTGCTATAAATATCCTCAAAGCCCAAGGTGAGCTGTGTGTTCAGGTGATAATTCTGTTCATTGTTGACATTGTCACAATGTTTTCACATTGTCACGTGATACATTGTTGTTGTAAGTATAGCTACAGCCACTTTAAATAAATGATCTTAATACTTCTTCCACCACTGCTGAAGATGCACACAAGGTCTCACTGACCTTCTGTTTTTGAAATCTAACCTTGTCTCGTTTGGAAATACAAATAACACAACTATGAATAGCTTGACACTATACTTTGTCGGTGTGGTGTCAGGTGCATTCATGAAAACATTTCGGGACAATACACACACACACACACACACACACACACACACACACACCTGAGACAATGCATTTTCACACCATAGCTGTGAAAAAACTTGTGTCACATATAGAACCTCAGTGAACATTAGCAGGTTAAATATATATATTTTTTCTGAACAAAAAGTTTTATTTTGTGGCCATGTGATAGGTAGCAATTCACTTTGAAATTCAACTCCACTGACTGAGCACAGTGATGATCCATCTCAGCAGGCTGTGCAAAATTCATAGACTCTGGAAAAAAAAATCCATAAATCCTAAGACTGATAAATCACCTCTCACGCACTCTTTGTCTTCCTTGCACTCTCCCCCTCTGCGTCTCTCTCCTTCCCACCAGCTCGCTGCCAAATGTTTCTCTCTAATGCTGGAACAAAACAGAATTTCCTTCACTTTATGTTTTCGTTGTCTGATAGAAAGAGAGCATTCCATCTGAGCAGCAAAGACTTGTGCAGACTCAAACACATTTTGTACACACGCACATAGAAAGAAAACTACTTTGCTGGCATATATGATTGGGATAAATAACTGCAAAAAATGCACGGTCACCTCTTCCTACCGAGGACTGAAAATCTGAATATTCATTCAGCATTTCGAGAGCACAAAACACGACCAAAGAGTTCCATCAAAATGCCCCAAGACATTAATCCTACTATTGTGCCCCGTAACGATCACAACACTTTATCTTTTAAGTTCATAGGCATGAATGAGAAAATTGTCTAATGACAGAAATAAAACTGTTCAGTCACCAACAACACATTATTAAATGAGCGTTGGAAAAAGGTCTGTCCCCCAAATCTCACCCAAGGAAATAGATTTGTTAAGTTTTAAGACATTGAGACAGACAATCAAACAACTAATATCAAAACATAATGTATTTCAATGTTTTTTCTCGGCCTACTGGTGCAAATAAACAGCATATTAAAAAGACCAGATGCTCTCAGTGTCACATGATGCATATTGAATAACAATAAAAAAGAAAATATTCTGTAAAATAAATGTTAAGATCCTGCTTTCAGTGGTCAAGCAAGTTACTATTCAACTTTTAAAAAGCCATCAGAGTTTCTAAAAGCAAATGCCTTTAAGATTAAAGCATTTTTTCTCTTAAAATCAGAAATGACATAACATCTTTAAAATGCTGGGGGAGGGGGGGGTTAGCATCAGTGAAGCCTCATGACCGTATACAAGGAGGTAATACCACCAAGGCATTACCTTAAAAAGGTCAGCCATTAATGTTGAGAATATATGTGGTGACAAAGAGACTGAAGGAAGTCGTGGACTGCAGGAGCCTTTTTTGCCCTGTTGCTCTCACTCGGCCATGCAAATGGAGTCTAATGTAAACTGCCCTGCCAAACTTAAAGCTAAATGGTAAAATGATCCTGAGTCCTTGTCACCTCCACTCATGTCATTGACAAGCTGAAGTTTGCCTCAGTTGTCTGGGCCGCATGGCTGGTTCCCATTACTCCCTGCTCGAACCAATCAGTGCAAACGGCCATTCCGAGAGGCTGAAATTGTTGTGCCGGGTGAAAGATGGTGAAGGAAGTGAAAGACAGGAAAGATGGCGGTGACAAAATCTCACAAGCCAGTGCAATCACCTCTTAAATGTTGGCCCTAAACTGCTCCTGCAGGGAATTAAATATTTATTCTAGCAGGACAGCAGAAATGAAAAAAAAAAGCTTGAATAAAAGGCAGCCTTTTATAGCTTTAGCAGTGTGTTGTTGGTGCTAAGATGTCATTACCCTGCAAAGTCAGTCGATCTGACAGACAAAAATGCGATGAAAGACACAATCCCACAATAATTAGGTCTACAATTCAACACCCATGCAACAACAAAGAAACATCCTTTTTCTTGTTGGTGTAGTGAAATGTTTACGATGTAAAACTGGATCCCAATGTTGCAAAGTGCTCTACTTTGACACCGGAGCTTTAAGGGGTTTCGAATGGATTTTCTCTGCTGTGTGCACGCAGGGAAACTCGCCCCGCTCTCCAAACAGACGAGGGCAGGAAAATCGAGCTAAAGGTCAGCACCCTTAGACACGAAGAGAGGACACGGACACATCAAAAGAGGAGGTGTGTTGTCTCTGGAGCAACACAAAGACATGTAGGAGGCTTCTTCAAGACTGTGAAGTGGCTGATTGAATCATTATTATCAGTCATCCCCTATTTTATCAAGAAGTCCCCATGTTTATATTGATAGCCTACAGTAAATATGTCAGTTTATATTTTCATTGTTTGGTGACCAGCATAATTCTATCTTTAACTTTAACTTACATATACTTTCGAGGCATTTACTTGAGTATTTCCATTTTATATGACTTTAATCTTCCACAGAGAAATAATGTACTTTTTATTTCACTTCATTTATCTGACACTGTAGTTTTAGAGTAATAAGATTTTACATCCAAAGGTATGGTCATCTCTGAAAATGTGCTGTGGTGCTACAGATTACACTTCTCAGTCTATACATTATAACATTAAAATGCTGCTTGCATGTTAATGCCTCAGTAATTAGGCCTATAATAAACCAGATATGAACTAACACAGTGTAATGACAACTTTTACTTTTAAGTACATTTTACTGGTAATATTTCTGTACTTTAAATTAAATAAAATATTAAATGTTGGACTTTTACTAAAGTTTGACATTGTTGTATTGCTAAAGGAAAGGGTCTCAACGCTTTGCCCACCGTTGTTGATTTTTTATTATTGTCATTTTCATAAGTGCTTCTTATTTTTGCTGTTTTTGGCTGGACACCTCTGCTGCTGTTGTAAGAAAGTATGTCTTTATAACCACATTGCTGGGTCCGCCTGAAGCTGTCAGAACAGAGCTGAAAGCTGTTCACTCTCCAGAGCTCCATTGTTGATTTCATGTAACAACAATGTGTTGAGGAGAAATAATATAACTGTGTTTGTGGCGACTCTAATGTATGTAAATGTTTATTAGACTGACATGTTGTATTCCATCGGCCAAAAAAATGTCTCAGTTATAGTTGGCAGCCTGTACTTTAGACTGCTCTGAGACCAGTCAACACATCTTCTTACTGAACGGATCAGGCCACAAATTTCAATTACAATTTGAAACTACCCGATGATTGCGTAAAATACAGGTTTGATAAAAGAAATGAGGCAGGAAGTAAAATACGCCAGCATTTTCCAATAAACACACGAGGAATCATTTATCATTGTAGTAGCCTACGTTAGGAATGGGCCTTTTTACTGCTGCCTTAAATTTATGCAGTCAGCGGAGTCGGAGTCAGTAAAAAGATGTGTTATCTAGAAACTTCAGTCAGGCAGAATCACAAGGAAAACAGCAGCCACCCACCAGCGAATCTCGATGTTATTATGGAGACTCAGTCCTTAATTTATGCACGAATTTAATTAGTTATTTTTTTGCGTTTTAAAAATGATTGCGTTTTAAAAATGATGCGTTAGGATGATAAAAAGAGGAATTCTACAAATATCGCCTGTTCAAACTCTGCAGAGTTGCAGGAGGTTTGTCTCTGAGGGCCAAGCCACTGAGCACAAGGCAAACAGAGAAGTTGACATCTGAGTCGCATTAATGCCGGAGCTCCTTTTGTCTATAGATAGATGTTTTCTTCTTCAGTGTGAATCTGGTCATTATATTTAAGGCTCTTTGCTGTAAAAAGAGAGGAAGTCTGACAAGCTGCGCTGACATATTTCACTCTAAATGTTTAATGATGGTTGATCTAAATCTAAAGAAGTTAAATGAAATTTCATGTAATTTGACTAACGTGGTGCGCATAAGATCTGCTGCAAACACGTTCTCGTTATTTGTCTATCCAGTTTGGGCTTTAAACAAAAATTTAAAAAGACTAAATTTGTGCGGAATTTCTTTCTTTCTTGTTTTTTTTGAAGAGCCCGTGTTTCGTTTGCTTACCTGTTCAGTTTACTCACAGCCGAATAACTGCGGTTGATTTACAACATAGTATTAAAAAATGTGCCTATTTCAAGGTTAATAAAAACTTAACAGCCATTATAAAACATCCTTAAAGTGCTTCCACTAAACGTTTCAGTGCAACACTGATGGACAAGCAGCTCGCGCACATAAGGAGCGATGGCCTCATGCGTAAAAGCGACCCTCTATTATTATTATTATTATTATTATTATTATCATTATCATTATCATTATCATTATCATTATCATTATTATGTTGTTGTTGTTATAATCGCCCCTTTGGGGCTTACGTGCAAAAATTAACTACAGGTTTTATCTCGATAATTGGATCTTAATGTGATTTTATTTGGACGATATTTAACGTACGTATTTGATTCCCCCGTTTACAAGAATACTCTGATTATATTCGGATGTTTGAGTTACCAAAACAAATTTTATACACTTTAAAGTGTATGAGAGAGAGAATGAGCGCCTTTTTGCAAGGCCAGGATGCTATTGTGCACATAACCTGAAAATTAAAACATGTTCAGATCGTCTGCTTTACACGCGTAAGACGTACACAAGCGATTTACAGAATTTAATCAAATGTTTGATATTTGAGCTCTGAAGACACCAGATGATGAACATGATCAACATTTACGCAGCAGCTTGAGTCATTCTGAAAACCAAAGCCCCAAAGATGAACACATCATTAAAATACAACACTGTCATTATATCAAATATTAGTGTGTGTGTGTGCGTGCGTGCGTGCGTGCGTGTGTGCGTGTGTGTGTGTGTAAGCGAAGCGGGAAGAAGAACCAGTTGAATTCAGTTTGTCCAGCTTTTAATTTACCAAAAGCATTTCATGCCTCTTTTTTTGAAAATACTCCAGTTTCCAGTTTTCATTGTGGCATCATCTGTGCTTCAGGTCAGTAGAAAAACATTAATTAAAGAATTAATGCTGCTTCAAAGTCGCCGCCTGCCTAACGAGGGTCAAAGTTGTTTTTTTACACCCTCATCATTCACCCATTACAACAGTGTCCCTACGCACTTAAATCTAATTGGAGCCAATCAGGCAGAGCAATGAAATGAAAATATTATTAGTTTGGAGTTCACTATCCGTGCCATCTGAAAACCTGTTAATTAAATTGTCCGACTCAGCTCCAATATTAAGGATTGTAATGCAGATTATCGCATTAAATGCGTCCTAATTTAATTTTGATGGCCAAAGGGACAATTTGATAGTCGGGAATGTTATGCCTCTTCTTAACCGCGTTACGCACATAACGGCTGGGCCTTGATACGAGCAGAGATGCCCCTGTGTGCTGCTGCTGCTGCTGCTGCTGCTGCAGGGAAAAAGTTTGCTGATGCTTTTTACGCACGGAGAAGATTTTTAAAAGTACCAGCCTGGTTTAAATAATTTTCGGTAAAGAGACAAACACGGTGAGACATATCTCAGTTCTGTGAGCTTAGCCACGGAACCACAATGGCCACGCATCTGCAATCGAAACTTCCAAAAACACTTTGGCTCCATCTGCGGATTTTGTGGGCACAAGTGGAGCAATGATGAGCGATGACTGACACGTTAAAAAACAATCAAATTACATACACAGAAAACATCCTTACTGATAGTTTGGTGATAATTTATCTCTTCATTGAGGAAAACAGCTTCACACATTCACCTCTGGACTGGCCTCACCTTGCCTCCAAGTGGACGGTATCACCTTAAAGTTTTTCTCCCCCCACTCACCATAACACGAGACGAGCGCTCCGTTGTGTCCGCTCTCCTGGTGCAGTTTGCCCTCCTCGGGGGGTGTTTTGCAAGAAGACCTTTGCATTAAGAGGTGGTATTTGCTGAAAGTGCCTTGCCCAGCTGCGGCGGCATCCAATGACTGGCACTCCTGCTGGAAGGGGCTCCGGGACTTTTCTCCGTAAGCCTGACCTTTGTTGGACAGGAAGGCGGTTGAGCTGTATTTGGTGTCAGTGGCTGGGAATGTCCTAAAGTGGTCCGTTTGGTGATCCCTACCTTGCGCTGCAGTGGGGCTATAATATGAATCCATGGATGTCATATCGCTGTATGAAACGCAGATCTCGGCGTTCATGCCTAAAAAAGAGTCAAGGGGAGAAAAAAGACCAAACTTTTCTCCCTCTCTCACTCTCTCTCTCTCTCTCTTGGAAAGGGAAGCGCAGACACCCCCTCCTCTTCCTCTACCTCATACAGATGAACATGCACACACAGACATGCATGCAGAGACCGAAGCGCACACGAGACCGCAGCTGGGTTTGGTTATAAAACGATTCAGATCTTTTCCAGGAACCACTGTCGTTCACCAAACACTCCAAACTCCCCCTCAGGTTTGAGCAGAGTTACACAAACCCGTCTTTCCTCAGAGGATGGGACCCAGATCTCCTGGCTTCAAGACCTCTCCCATGTGATTATGCTGATGACATGAACGAGTTTGGTCGCTTATTAACTGGGGGGGAAAAAAGAAAAAAAAGGTTGCAAAATAGGGACGGGGGGCTTTAACACATGACATTAATGCAATTTGGATACGAATATAGCCCATGAGTGATGGCACTGGGGCGGAGAGGGCACAATTTTACGCTTCATTCGCAATGGTTCATCAAGGGCAAATGATCCATACTCAGCCGATTGTGCTCCTCAGCCAACATGGCTTCTGAGCAAAACCGAGTTAGTCTGAGCTTTTTAACATCTTAATTATCATTTGAAACGGAGTTTAGAGTCACTTGCATCCTCGTTATCTATTCAGCCATAAAATAATAATAATAATAATAATAATAATAATCTGTCTCGAAAAACGTTTAAAAGTGAAGAATCAATGATTTTGTTTCGAATTTCTCCTGATTTTTTTTTTTTTGGATACAAAGTATTATTAGGCATATGTGAACCATAATGTGAGCACAAGATTATGGACCTAATCTAAATTATTTTTAAAATTTTGCATCTTTTCTAACAGATTTAGTTGAGAGCGTGCACCGACGGCAAATAAAAAATATATAGGCTATATAATTGTGCTTATCCTATATTTAGTCTTCCTGTGGTGATGTGCCTCCATCAGTTGTCTTTATGAGTTATTTGTAGTAAATCCTATTTTCAGATGTGCAGCCATTTCAGAGCCGAAACATCGTGCGCACTGTGGGAAACACTGCAACGAAAAATCAACGTAATTCCTTTGTAGACAGTGTTGCAGGTCACGTCGCGTTATAGGCTTATTAATAACTGGATCACAACGATCATTTGTAGAGGCCCTGTGTATTGCGTCGCTTACATTGCAGCTATTCTGCATTAAAAGGCCTACATGACATCACAGGATTACAAGACTATTTCTTCAAGGTATTTGCTGTTTTGACTAGACAGCAGTAGAATTCATATTTCGACATTTTCACGTGTAAAAATCCCACTTTTTGTGTCATCCTTAAGCAACAACAGGCCTTTTTCCCCTCATCCTGCACGCCTGAGTTTTCCTACCTCAATAAAAGTCCTTAATAATATCCTTAAAATAATAAAGACTGTAAAAATAACCGACAAATTCTTTTTAATACAGAAGGCAACAATTTAACTCGATTCAATAGGCTGCAATTGTGATTCACCTGTTTTTTTTTTCAAAAAGCAGTGGCATGTCAGTAAAATTAAGAAAGACATAGTACAAGACAAACCCTACATTAAAGATACCATAAAAACTATGCAGACAAGAAAACACACCCCCATGTATAAAAGCATGCCAGTTTCAAGTGAATGATTCCCCAAAACAGCAGTTTCCCTTCAGTCCAATTATATTATATGCTTGTGTTAGCCCAATCTTTTAACAATTAGGCTAATACATGCGAGCTGGGGTATCATGAAATGTACTTATTTTGCTGAATTATTTACACCCATGCATGAGATAAAATAATGGGATCCATGAAAAAAATATATATATACCAAACTACCCCATAATTTACAACAGGCAGCCCATTCACAATCCTCTGCTTATTACATTTATTTGGACGAGGAAAATGACATGCTCAAACAGTAATTTATCTTTGGAGTAGTGTGTCGAGATCTAATAGAAATGCATAATCTAACCTATAAGGTGATTTTATAGACAGACTGGACATAGATTGGCCCATCTTCTGTGGCAGGTGTTCTGTCACACTGGCAGCTTTTTAGCTTTTCCTACACTTCTTTATTTATTGATTTTTATTTTTGGAAAATAAGCATGGATGAACTAACTGGGCATGGTCACAGAGCTTATAAGCAACCAGTAGGAAAAAGTGAAAGACTCAAAGCTAGAAGCTGTAGTGTGTACATACTGCCACAAACACCCAAACATTCATATACAGCCTTGCACACATGGTGGACACATGCACACATACAAGTGCATGTGTGTGTTTACACAACTGGACTTCAAATTCAGTCCATCCATCTGAAAGGTGCCCATACTTGTACATCAGATAATTGTCGATGCTCTGAAAAAAAAAAACCCAGGCTCAAAGCAACTGTCTCAGAGGTGGAAGATGAAATAAAAGATGAATTACTTTGCGCTCTCTCCACATGTCAGCAGCCTGATTTATGGCGGTGAACCAGACTTAATGATCACTTAGCTGAATTGTCGACCTGCTGGAGCAGTATACGTCTGTCTGTGCTATTCTTAGCAGTGAGCAGACGTTAGGTATGTGATCTTGTAATGTAATTATGTTGCAGTTTTTACACAGATTTACCTCTTCGGCTACTCTTATGATTTCTATACAATATGTATCAATAATGATTAATGTTTGCAGCATTTTTCAGGTGGGGCTCTACACATTTAAGGACTTTTTGTTCAACAGCAGGCACCAGAACTTAAAGGCCATTAACTCATTTACTTTACAAATCTGAATGTTTTGTGTTGAGCTGGAAGTGATGTAATGGACAACAGCAGGACTCTCTGAAATGTGCCTGAATGTTGTCTAATCTGTTTTTATCTTCAGAGTAGCTCCAGCAAGTCTGCGACCGCTGTAAATAAAGATGAAATATAATGTGTTTTATATTTCCATTGGCATGTTTAGAGTGTGGTTCATGATTTGGCCACAAGCACGAGTTGATGTCCTTTTATTTCACAGAGAAAAGCATCCCCAGTTTTACAAACAGTAATTGCTTTATTATAAGAACCATTCAGGGTCTCCTTTTTCTTTACATCTTGGGACGGTCAAACTGCTCCTCACTATTGCAAAATTATTTATGTGTCAGTTTCCTGGCACGGCGAGTGAAAGCTTCCCCTTAACAGTAGACCCACCTGCAGTGAATAATGGAGCATTAGCATACACACACACACACACACACACACACACACACACACACACACACACACACACACACACACACACACACACAC
>JBBPCS010000130.1:16128572-16148241 GCA_037974645.1 Hollardia meadi
GTGTGTGTGTGTGTGTGTGTGTGTGTGTGTGTGTGTGTGTGTGTGTGTGTGTGTGTGTGTGTGTGTGTGAGTTCATGTATTTCTGAGGAGAAAACTGAACTGAGGAGTTAGCAGATTGCAGATTATGGTGTGTGTTTCTGTGTTCATTTGTGGCTGGATGTGAGAAATTGGTAGTAGGAAAAAACTGAAGGTTACATCATTGTAACCCTTGTTCTATAAGTACAGGTGGAGCCCTCTACTGGACACTATGGGTGCTACTCTCATCTAACCACGATCACGTATACGCCCACTGAAATTTGCATTAACGTAGCTGTCCAATCAGGACTTGCCCTGCGTGGTCAACGTATACATACAGGCCACCACCAAGGAGTGGCAGGGTCTGATGGTAGAGGGCTTTAGAACAAGGCTTGCAGTAGTGTAACCTTCCGTTCTATCTCACACAGGCTCCACCCTCTACTGGTCTCTATGTTTACAGTGGCTGGAGCCGTGATCAACATCAGCTCATCACACTGGACCTGAGCAGCGTGAGGTGACCACCGCAGCCCACCTACTTCCTATTTCTGTCTTCGCTGAGAGGAAGTGGGGGAACATCGCGGCCCAGGCCTGAATATCTGGCCTAGGCCGCCACGGCTACAGCCCCATGGTGTCGACGCCCCCTAGACCCTATGCAACAAGTCATCCAGGGATCAGGGTGACATGTGGTCACATTCAGTGGGCAAACTCGCCAATCGCTGAATAGAAAAAGGAATCAGGCTCATCCTGATTGGCTATGTTTATGCAAATTTCGGAGGGTGAGTACGTGATCGTGATTGGAGGAGAGTAGTACCCATAAAGTCCAATAGACGGCGGAGCCTGTGTTAGATAGAACATCATTACTGACCTCCGTACGTTTAAGTTCAGAGAGTGAGAAAACCTCGGACGTCTGTGGTGACGTGTTTACCTGCTAATTGTTTTGATTGAACTGTCTCTTGCTGCTGGTGCTGATTGATTTAAAAGTGTGTCTTGCTGAGAATCAAACTGTAAATGTGTACAATCCTTCCAAAGTAACATTTGACAACATTTGAGGCAGGCATGTTTGGTAACCTGCTTATTGTGTGCCCCCACCTATAAATGAGGATAAAGACACTTGAACATGGTGACAGCCATGAATGTGATAACAGTGTTTCAAAATGTGCTACTGTATGTATTTTCAATGTCAGGCTAACTTACAAACTCTGTACACTGTAATTTATAGGTTACTGTGAACAATAATAAATTATTTTTCCATCACTTTCGGTCATCTAAATTAGTGGCTTTGATTTGAGGACTAATATGAAAATTAGTTTTTTGGTGAATCTTTCCATTGTTTGTGAGATAAATTAAAAAGATAAAACTTTCCAGTGTCAAATAAGCCTAAGTGCTGCAAATAGAACTGAAGTAATAAACATGTTTAAGTTCCACTGTATGCTAAGTAAATTAAATACAAGCAGACATGTGATACTAATGTGTACCAGTATGAAGATATTTCAGAAACACTGCACTGGCACCTCACCCGACTCCAACCACTTCTGAGACATAATGCTGTGCAAATAGGTTGCAGGCTGCAATCTAGAGTGCACTGTATTCTGAATACATTACACAAATGTCCAGCAATTTGTTGTCTCCCTCCCCGCCGCCATGACTTTGTAAATGTCCAGATGCTGAAGTGTTGGTTGATGCTGTCAGCTTTTTGGATCCATTGGTTCTTCTTTCATAATGCAGTTTGTTGTTTCGCATGCGTCTTTTGTATGCATCAAATGGAAACTTAAAAAAAATTTTTTTAGTAAGGACTTTCTACAGACAAGAATGTTGAAAGTCTTCAAAGTTGACAGTTGTGTTAAACCCAGAGTGTCTTGCAGTGCATCATGTTAAGGTTTGGAAAACCACTGAAGGACAGTTGCTGCCAAAAAGACTTAAACTTCTGTTAATTCTTTATAGATGAGATTATAGATGAGGCCCACTCTCTTCAATTTAAACATTTTCAAGGTCGCTAGCTGAAGATCTCCTGCCTCATGTCAACCTTAAATTTCAGTGCCATATAATAAAACTCAAAAAGGAAAGTTGATATAAAACCATGATAAATCTGTCCTGATTTTATAACATATCCAAATGATTTGTTTCAATAGAAAGATCTCATTATATCAGAAACCTTTATTGGTTTATAATAACATATCAAATACTGTGTATTTGGATTATGATTAACCAATAATTTCTACATTTTTCTGATATCTATAATCTTGTTATGCAACAAACTCTTATTATCTCCCATCTAAAGTTGTGCTGTTGTACTGAGTGATTTTTTCTTTTTGCAGGGCTCACCATAGCTCTGTGATTTATTATATCAGACAATGACATATTTTTGCCCTATGTGTTAGCAAACTATTTTTAGATAGTATATTTATACAGCAGATAAGTTACATTGTATTATTATTGTACTTATCCATCAGAGGAATGTCCTCTATTGAATAGAAGTACAAAGTTACACTTTTAGCACTTCTTTTGGTCATGACAAAAATATCTCTTTTCCATCACCAGCCACAGTGTGCTTCATGTCAACACCGTCTCATGATGGTGATGTAGGCCTATAGCATCCAGTCTGAGCTGATTTACTGTCAATCGCCTAGCCTAACTTCTTAAATACATTAATGTCAGCATACAAATAATTTGCGTTAGCGTTTTGAAGGAAATATACTTTTGGCTGTTAAGGTTTTAATAAATTATGAGGCTTACGTGTTTATCTGATGATTCACTGACACATTTCATTTGTTTTCCTACGATAACAGCTCTTGGCCACCGAGCTTTTATGGTTTTTTAGGCAACTCAAATGTGTCAGACGTGAGATTTTTCAGTTTTTAACAAACAGCCCATTTTTCACTTAAACAAATGTTTTAGCAGTGTAAACCATCAAAATAACAAACAATATATATACTCAAACCTCTGTCTTAGTGTTAAAGTCCTGGGCTTTACAGGTCCAACCATCCACCCCAACCTCATCACCCCTATGAGATGTCTTACATCTTAGATTGGATATCTTCTTAGATTGGATAAGTTATTTTTCATGTTCCTGATGTCCTCCTATGTTTCTCTTGTATGTGACTGCATTGAGGCACTCATAAAAGAAAATTAGACAAAAATAAAAAAGACTTGACAACCCTATTTATACTGAGAGCAGGTCAGTTTGTCTTACTCTCTTGATCAAATCAAGAGTTTTTTCCTGAGTTTAAAATTTTTTTATTTTTTTTTACCTCTATTCAGTTAAATACTGTATCACTTGCCAAATAATGCACTGTGAGTGTTGACTTAATGTGAGTTTAAAGTGTATGTGTTTTTCACACACACAACAGCTGTGTTTCCAGTTTTCTGGAGTAAATGACTCTCTCATTAATACATACAGTATCATAGACTTGACACAGGGCTGTTTTTGATGTGTTTTGTGAAGACAGTAACAGATGTGGACTGTCGTGTACTTCACTTGAGTTGATATGCATATTTAAATCTTGCACTGAGACACACTAGCTGTTCATGTGTTAGCAAAGAAAAGACAAAAAGGTTGTGGTGAAAAGCTCCTCAAACAGGAGGCCAGCAAAGGAAAACAGCCACGTTCTCTGGAACAATGTCGCTGGGATAAAAGTTGACTGTGATCTCCAAGCTCTACCTTTGATCCTGACACTATTTGGATTAGAGCAGGCAGGATTCTGTGCATCCTTAGTGTTTAATCACTCAGTCAGACTCAGTCAGAGCTGGACAGGGGGTGTTGTGGGAGAGCTGGAGTAGACCCTCCTGTGTTTATTTTGGTGGGCAGATAGGAGTCTCACAGCGAGGTGCTTGCTGTCATCGCTGTGACCTACGAACTCGGGCCGCCGGACATCACCAAAACTCCAGAGAAGAGGACCACAGCAGCATGTGGGATGCTTAGTGAAGAGGTCAAAGGGCAGGGCTGCTGCTGAACATGTGCGCAGATGTCAAGAAATAGCCTCACTCAATTTTCTTTTTGATTTGAGCAGCCAACTATTTGGAAAAAAGTACTGAAATACTGAATGTGAAGTGGAAGCTGAGAGATAACTAAATACATCAGTGTGCTTTGCAGTAAAATGCAAACAATTATATTATTATATTCAAGTATATTTGTACAAAATATAAACTTAAATCTACTATATCTGCCTTTTGTTGGGTGTAATGGTCCAGGGTGTAGGATTTAGGTATCTTGCAGATATATTTCATGTGTTTTAACAAGTGTGTAATCACCTGAAAAAAATAATTGTTGTTTTTTCTTTACCTATGTTGGAGCCATAATGTAATTTTTGTGTTTTGTTTTATTGTTGTTTATATAATTCAGATGACCATATGCATGTATATGCAGTTTTTGTGTTTGAACACTGGGTGGAGCATTAGCACAGGAAGTGCATAAAGGTAAGCTCCAGGTGAGGAGCAGCAGGTGTGTGAAAGGGAAGCAAATAGTTTTTTGACCGTGCCAGTGTGGCGTGTCAGTGTGGTAGCATTTACATTGTGTTTAAACTGGACTTGATGAATGCGAACGTACATGTGATGAGTTATGGACTAAGCTGTTTTGCTACCTGTGCTAAGGTGAGCATGTACACCTATGGTGAATAAATGGGTCACCGCACTCAAAGATATACAGCGTAATGGACGTTGGTTTATTGTTTGCCCAGAACGCACGTCCGAACAAATTCTCCCCGTTTCCCCCCACAGTGGCTTAAATAAATGTATTCGTTTTTGATTGAAAGACTCTACAACCTATATGAGCAGGTCCTCTTCCACTGAGACTGCCATGTTGCACCACCATGTTTTTACAGTAGCCCAGAACGGAAAAACCAAACAGTAGCTCTACAGTTGCCTTTTCACATTTTTTGCAGCCACCATTGGTTCTCCAACACGCTTTGAAGGGGAGGATGAGGTGAGGGGTATTTAGTTGCTTTCAATTTGCAGCCTCACCGCTAGATGTCACTAAATCCTGCACACTGGACCTTGAATTTATGCCTAAATCACACTACACGATTTTTAGCCCGATTTTCCACTCGCCGACAAATTTTGGAGCTTGCCGACAGAAGCCCCAGATCGGAGCCAAATCTGTGTTCGGGCGGCAGTCAGTTGCCAACATGTCGCCTCCTCCGACTAGATTTCTAGCAGGCTAAATATCTAGACAAATCAGCGACAGCCAATCAGAGCGCAGGACACGGGGTGAGGGAAAACCATAGACAGTATAAAGAGGCGGAAACCCGGAAGAGGAACACAGCATCAACAACTATGGAGAACATGGCAAGAAAAGTTCCGGTTTCACGCGTCATTTGGGAAGACACCATTGCCAAGTTGGTGAGGTCACATAGTTAACATACTAATAAATGCACATGAAAACGTACAAATTTACAGCATAGTGTCTTTTACCTCAAGAGAACATTCAAACTTGGAGAACCAGTGTTATATTAAAGTTGATTAATTTGTTATTTGCATAACACAGGGCTTTCTATATTACCTGCAGCAAGCACACAGAGTAAACTCACTGTTTCGGGCTTTGACACGGTAGCTCTGGATGAGACTAAAAAATTTTCACCTTGGTTTAACAAGCATGAAGACACATTGATATTTAATGTGGCAGCTACATGATTAAAAAGGGCTTGATTACAGTATACAGACCATCTATACACGAGTGGATGGATAAACTCTGAAAACCCCATATAACACTATAATTTGTCTTTTTCCTGAAATGTCACTAACATGATATGTTTGGTGAGATCTCACACGTATTAAGTGTTAATCAAAACTCTCACACATGGCTGTGTGTTATGTACTTGAATGGAAATTTGGTTTCTTCTGTTGCTTCATGGGTTTGGCTGCAATGACTGTTCACTATAGAGACACCGCAACATTTTAAGATTTAAAGACAGTAAATGATGTCATTTGTCACAATCAGGAATCATGTTTTAGAGCACCATGAGGAAGAATTAGTCTGATAGGACATTGACGAACAGAGCTGAAGTTTCCCCCCCAGCAGTCAATACTGTATAGCACTAAGTGATTGAAGCTTATATCTCAATATTAAAGACATGGAGCTTACACTGTCTCGTAAAAATGTCGGTTCAGATACTCTGCTCGCCTCAGGAAATCCTCATGTTAGCTACAGTATGTATGTTTTATCGTCAACTTCTATTATGGTATACAGCACTGAGTGATTTAAATTTATGGGATTTTTTGTGTGTGTCCTTCTTTCTTTGTCTGTGCTGATGTCCAACTAAAAAAAAAAGATGAAAAAGAGCCATAAAAAGTGACAGGGGCCTTGCATGTGAACAGAGTCATCCTCAGGGGATAAGGAACCTCTATTTCAAGTTTGTAAGACAAACTTTCTTAGTGGTTAAAGTTCCCCTCCAGACACATCCTAAAGTATGTAAAAATAATCTGCTATGACTAATATTTTATTTACCATGGTTTTCCCCAGATAAAAACTTTAAAGAAAAACTCTGAAATGGTGCTGGAAGCACATCTACTCTTTCTCCCTCACTGAGAAATTCTGGATCTATGCAGGCCTTGCTGCTTGCACTAGGCTAACCTGTGAAAGAGCAGCGCGCATCAGGATGGCTAGTGTTTGAGGAAACATGGGAGAGATTCAGCCATAACGTTACATGTTTGTGCATCTGCTCATTGGCAGTAGTAGTATTTCCGAATTAGACAGCGATTGGCTTTCGTATTTGTGACATTAAATCTAGTTTGCCCAGTGTATGTTTAATAGGAAGTGCACAGACATCTCCCCCTTCAGCAGAGGAAGGTGAAAAGACTTTCCTAGTGACAATACAAGTTAGTATAGTCCAGGTCAGACATTTTTGAGGACACAAACATTAGAAAAACACACAAAGTCTGTGTGTCTATGAACACTTCAGTGTGAGTCTTTAAGTTTTTTATCCTTACAAATATTTCTCCAAAGAGAGTGAACCAACAAACAATAAATACATTTAACTGTTCATTTTTAGTAGCCTAGGATTATTTAGAAACAGGGCATGTATTAAATTACTAAACTCAAGAAGTTGAGATTAATTAATCACTGGTATCCATTTTTCCAAATTTTGACATCAATCTTCAGCCCCATCAGCTGAGAGCATCTGCTCGTCTGTAACCAGAGTCTGTGAGCGGTGTAACAACATCGATGACCAACACTGGAACCCATGTGACCTTTTTTAGGAAAGGTCAGCAGTAAGAGAAAACAGAGAGCTCACTCACTGGTCTAATATCCTGGAATGTCCTGGAAGCTGCGAGGAGAAAAAAAAAGTCCATTCAAACAGGATCCTAATCAGAGTCATGTTCTTTATTTAATTTAAGAGGACATTCGCACAGACAGAGATGCCCCATTCCTAAGATGGTCATTTATACATTTCAGGAAGTTTAAGGAATCATACAAGAACAATTGATTACTATTTCTGCCACACATATACTGTCTGAGTCCTGAGGCCTTTCCTGCTATTAATTGACTCCCTGAAAATGGATATTCAGTTAATTCATAAGAAAGAAAGCTAAGGACAAACAAAAAAGATATTTTATTTGATTTTTATTTGTTGTTGTGTTTCTGTGATGATATAGTACATGCAACCATAAGAAAAGTTTGTTTTTTTTGGTTTCTAATTGACACAATGTTACATAGTTTATTTTTAGTTCACTGTGTGTACATATCAGGCAATAGTGGGACAGAATATGTAAAATACCTCTCAATATAATGTAGTCAGGTACAACCAAAAACTACAAAATTAAATCAACACCTCATTATTAGTGTTATAGTATTATTGTTATATTATATTATTAATTCTGCAAACAAGGGACTATGTTGAAACTTTACATTTGATGTGTTAAAGCCTCAAAATATCTGCTTTTGGTGTCACAAAATATGTCAACAGTTGTTAAAATGACCTGGTTGGTTGGTTGGTTGAAGTGATCTCCAGGCTATGGTGTCACATCACCTCCACCCGTCCACCTCCTGACAAGGAATGTAGGTACACATACAATATGAAACATTTTACCACACGTATTGTAGAAATGTTAAAGTGATAGGTATGAAACAAGCAAAACTAACATATCCATGGTTTGCAGGTACGTACAATGCCAACATTTTCTTGTGGTGACTGGGCTGTACATCTGCTAATTCTTTGACTATGTGACAACAGTTCAGTTGGGAAACATTTCAAAGTAAGTCCACTTGGTAAATACCAGTGAATCTTGTGTGTAGGGTAAATTAAAAACATGGCTCTGTGGATTTAGTCGTGGAAATTAGTATCATTGTGTTTTTTGTCTTGCATTGCTTTCCTGGCCTTTGTTTTACTACAGCTAAAAAAAAACATTGCTTAATGACATTCCAATTAATCAAACATTTTTACTTGTGTAATTTCCAACAAAATCAACATTAATTCTGTCAATAATGCCATAGTTATTTTTAGCAATATTATTACTATTAGCAGTATAAAAACTGGTAGCAGTTCTATCAGTCTGCTGCTACAGGTTAGGGAAACGGGGGACAATCATATGGCTTCTGTGGTGCAGCCACCTCTTTGGAGATATGTATGTCAGGTTCTGGGAGCTGCCATGCTGGCAACAAAGCCCTGTTCATCCTGCTTCAGGCAACCAAGTGATTCCAATTAAAGTTGCATGTGTTGTTTACGAAGGCTGGGGTCGTGCAAGTCAAACACGAATGAGTCTGATCTTACAAGTCGAGAGCAGCACCTTGGATCAGTCTGACCTCAGTCAGTTCAGAATAACTGAGATCCACTGTCTTACTTTTATGGCCAGGTGACTAAATCAGTCTGTTTCGATTTTTACAGTATGCTAGTATGTTTTCTAAATTGACTTCTATGTGCAACACAGCTACAGTTTATAATAACAGCATCTAATGCATACAAACAGTCATGCTTGCCAGCCTGTGCTCTGAAATACAGAAAATAAGAGTGAACAGCTGTTAATAACCAGCAAACTGATCAGATCAAATTGAAGGCGAATAGACAAAAAAAAGCAGGACGAATCGATTTGTTTTAGCAGAATATGACTTCCGATGACTGAAAGAGAGAGGTGACCAGTCTGAGAGGGAGGAAGGAGAAGATAAATAAGGAAGTCTGAAGTGCCTGAGGAAAAACACACAATACTGAGTAATGGAACTTACAGATGCTCTGGCAGAGTAATGCAACAGTTTTATCCAACTTTAACTTGGAATAATACTCATTGTCATTTTTTGAAACAATAATATTAAGACAATAAAGTTAAAACTTTACAACTTTCTAATGGGTAACATGGTATCACTGTGAGGAATTACTAAAAACATACTAGAAAAAGACAAAGTAGGGGTTAAGAAGTTTGTGCTTTTACAACAATGGCATGAATAGAAGCAGTACACAGTATCTACTCTTGATATGCCTGTTGGAATAGGAAACAACGCTGATGGCTCAGTGGCAGTGATAGAAAAATAAGGCTACACCACAATTCAAGTTCTCAAGAATTTACAATTTGTCATATGCACAAGTAAATGCAATGAAAAAAGCAGTTCAAGGTGAAAAAATATGAAATTATTTTTATTTCAAAATTGCAAATATGCAATGTGCATGGCAGTGAAAGGGGTTCAATAAAGACAATGTGCTATTTTGATTCTGAATGTTATCAGATGAGCTTGGTTGTGCTGTACTGCAGATTTTTCCCCCAAAATAGGCTATGGGTATCTTGAAACATACATTTTGAGGATTTTGTAGACATATTACAGCACTGATGGTCATTATGAAATACTTTCTCAAGGGTAGTTTTCTCATGTTGGCAGTCTAACTCCTGACATTGTAACACTAAAAGATGAATGATATGGTGGCTCAGTGGTTTGCCTGGTTGCCACACAATAAAAAAGTCCAAAGATCCAGCTCCCACATGGGTCAGCTGAGGCCTTTCTGTACATACTTTGCATGTTTAAAAATGTTTGCAAGTACCGAGGTCAACCTTTCCTTGGCAGTGAGTTTTCATTACATGTGTTTTTATGTCATTTCATTTGATAGTTCCGTGCACGATGGCTCACTAGCCACATCATCAGCTCTGCTAAAAACAAGTTGACAGTGTTGCGCATAAATCCGCTAAAAGTGTTCATCGTGTTTTTGGTGTACGGTGAACTGAACGTTTGCAACTAATAAACATGAACGTGATGACCATTTTACAGAATCTCGCTTTTAATGGAAGAGGGTAATGTTTCATTGTGAGACAGGTGTGACAGACCAGAATAATTCATTTGGGGCAAAACATTTCACTTTAAAACCAATTTCATTGTTGCCTATTACAGTTCTTCATACCTCTAGAGGAGGTACAGAGGGTAATAGATGAAGCTAAATTAAATAAAGCTTCTAATATGTTGAATATTCTGTGTTGTTTATTTCAAAATTGCTTCCAGCATGGTATCACTCCATCTGTGTGGAACAAATCCATAATAAAACCTATGCCTAAATCTGCAAAAGCCGACTCCAAAGTCCCCTTAAATTACAGAGGTATCAGGCTGATCAGTGCAGTCTATAAATTGTATTCAGGTGTCCTCAATAATAGCCCTCCTGTTATGTCCATTTTCTAGTAACAGCAAAAAAGTTCCTGGGTCAATGTGACCTGGTGCATGTTCAATAATCAAAAAGAAACCCCCCAAAAAATCCCAATAAACAGTGTTTGTACCTAATCACTAACACCATTACTAACAATTCAATCAATATTTAGTGCACTGGTGTTATTCACCTCTCACAAGATCATGGCTACATTTGGATAATTCACTTGTTTTTCATTAAAAAAATATCTTCAAACTTTTTTAATGTACATTGGACAATCCTACATTGAAAATACACTAGGTATTATATTATATAAAATATTATTTTATTTTATTTTAAATTATTTGTTTGTTTATTTATTTATTTATTACATTTTTTAAAAAAAAAAACCTTTTTAATGGGGTGATGTTGATAAATAGCGATGAAACCTCCTCGCTTAACTTTAACTTAAAATCAACCCAAATAAGTCAGTTACAGTGGGCTTTGTGCAAATGTATTTTACACATGCTACACATGCTAGTTTTGATGTCATCAGACAGCTTGCAGACCTGGCAACTCTTCCTCATCTTTTTTCCCCCAGCAGCTACCTAGAAAGATTAGGATGAAGATTAGTTTACTGTCTTTTTGCTGATCCCAATCCCCTGACATGCTTGCATTCGCGCACATACATGCGTAAACACACACTACATACATACATGCAGCTGGGGTTCTTGGCAGGTGTTGACCTGTTGTATAGGTGGTACCATGCCTTCCCCAGCTCTTTAAGGAAGAACGTTTCAAAGCAACTCTAAACAGCTTTGAAACGTTCCACTTGGAAAAATCTCCATCCAGACGATGAACGCATTGTAGGCTGATACATCAGTTAGGTTCTCAAAGATGTCCAAAGGCCAGCGCGCACTCATTCACTTGGTGCTTCCCATAGGAAAATGTGTGTGTGTGTGAGTTGATGTGTGATTGGGGTGAACTATGTTGGGAGGGAGTAGGAAATACCTTAAGTCTCACATCTGCAAAGAAAGAAATGGTCTAAATTTGACACTTCTGACCCCTTTTAGCCTCCACTTTCACTGCTGGGTCACTGAAAGTAAGTAGAACGTTGTTACATCATTTATCTTTTTTTTTTTGCATGTTACTAACTAATAATCATATTACTCAAGTTGAGGATTCATTCAAATATCTGCAGAGAATGGCCAGAAACCTGGATTAGGTTTTCTGTTGGAGTACTACAAGTAGCACGTTCACATTTCTCAAAACCAGAACAAGGGGTCATCCAGGCGTATGAAACCAGGACATGATGCTCAAAAGCACATAAAATAACCAGGATACTCCAAAAACTGGACCATAATGGAATATATATAAACACACTCTGTGATGTTCCTTTTCAACAATTAGGACATTTTCTCCTTAACATTTCAAATTAACACTAGATTTTCACACAGCGATATGACACTGAATGACAAAATATAGGTTTGACATTCGGTCTGTCTTTGTTTACAAAAGACAAAGACGAAGAAGGGTATAAAACAAAGACAGAGATGTACTAAATTTTTTATTTTAATTTTAAGCGTTGCATGGGAGAATAAGGAACATGAAAGGCAGACAGGATAAGTTGATTATGTAGAATGAACAAAGGAGTGTACAATTTGGCCGGACTTCACTCTGGGTAGAGCAGCAAAGGACATACTGTTGGCCGAGCGTCGACATCAGCTTGTGACTTACTGACTGTTAAAGTTAGTGACTGTGACCGAGTAGAAGGATGGCTCCTTGAACAAATGTCCTTTTCATTTCATGCTTTTACACCCATGCACTCTGCTCCTCTGCTGCTGATCCAATTGCAGCTAATCACTCAATTGCAATCACATGTATGAGCAAGTTAATAACCTTTTCAAAGGATTGTGCACAAAAATAACTTTTTCTCCCTTTGATTGTCTGAGAAAGAAGTTGATTCTGGTTCAATTTCTTTGCCCATTTATAAAAGAGTTAGTTTGGAGCTGGTCTAATACCATTTGTATTTTCTCAATGTTAGTTAACATACGTTTTGTTGTAGACTACAGGACTCTGCCTACAGTACAGCCACAAACTACATCAGTGAAGCTTGTGAGAGCCACAGGAAGACGTGAGGAAGGAAAATAAGGTTTGGCATATTGACTCAAAACTAAATTTCCCAGGAGCCCTAAAAAGACAGCAATTAGTAGAAGTTTAATTGCTCTCTTGTCAATCCGAAGAGCTGTTTGAACCCTGGTGGAGTAAATTTTAGAACTACTGTGGATAGGAATGCTGATGAAGAAGTTTGATGCTCGGCTCACACCTGTTGCTAAAAGGTTGGCAAAGAGAAGCACTGACATACAGTAGGTCCACATTGTGTCTCATTATCTCAGAAGTTATGCCAAAAGTATAAAGGAAAATATATAGAGAAAAAAAGACAGAAGAAGTCCAGAGAGTATCTGAGCTTTGTTTCATGATTATTTGCATAATGCACTCTGATGGGTGGATACTCATCTCAATCCCTGGCTCTTTTGTATCTGCAGATTACAAAAGGCCTGTTTCCAGTGCCGTGCAGGCTACCAAGAAGAGACTATCAAAGGGAAGGAATGGGCTTTCAAGTTAGGGCCCTTCGATTGTGTTACAGATTGGTTCCAGGTGAGGCAGCTTTGGGAACTTCAGCCGGAGGAAAATTGCCCCTCTGTGCAGTGCTTGCGAAAGGCAGGGAGGCTTCACGGTTGGCATGGCGCTCCGGAATTCCAATACTACTCACGTTTGGTGGGATTTCTGAGGGATGAATGCTGGGCCTCAAAAATCTTGTTGTGGTTGATTGCAGCTACATTAAAAGCTAAGCTCAGACAAAAAAAGGGGTACACAGAGTGTCTGGCTTGTTGAATAGCTGTAATTGCCAACATAATGTTCAAACATGCCTTTGATTCACTCTTAAGATAAGTCATGGATTTATTTTTCAAAACAGACATTTTCCAGTTCTACTCTGGTGTTAACGTGATTTTCAAAATGAGACGTTCGTGTTTTTCTTTTTCACACGTTATTATGGCAGGAGTTACTGTATGTCAAGGACTCCTGGCAGAGATGTACCATACACACTTCAGCAAACAGGGCTGCTAAAGTATTTCATAGGGAATAACCAGACTTAACCATTATTCTATTTCCCTCTAACACTGCATTCATTTATTGACTTCTCAGACTACACTCGCTGCAGGAGACTGTCCTTTGATTATGTGGAAATATATATCCATATGGATTTGAATGGCTGTCGCCTTTACTTAACTCATTTCATTGGGGAAGCAACAAGCTTCAGTGGATCTTTGGAGAGTGTTGGCAGAGGATTTCGACAAACAAAAGATCCTGATAAATGACTCTGTTTGATGCAATTTGGATATACTGTAGTATTAAAGCCAAGTCATCACATTTGCCAATCAACCCTATTTTGCCTTGACAACTTCACAGACTCCTCCAGTGGCGCCATTTGTTTTGTAACCGATATCCTGCCATCATCATCTTTATCTTCTTTTGATATGCTACCCACCCCACCCAGCCTCAAAGCCAGGGCCATCTGTACAGTGAAACACATACAAGTCCTCGGGTGGGGGGGGGGGTTCTAAACAGACCCTGCGCACACTCTTGTCAGGTCTGATCTGAACCAGTCTACGTGTGGGAAGAATAATTAGGCAGAAACAGAATGGAGCGTTGCACAGGCCTGCCAAGTCATGGCATTTTGCATCATTCACCTGTCTGGCCAAATAAACTGAGACAGGGAAACATCTGCTCATGTTTTCAAACTGGGCTAAAATGTCTGTCCCATTTTGTTCTATGTACGTTATGAAGCTGTGCAACAAAAACACGGTCTGTTTTAGTTTTTGTTGCAACATAGCATCACTAACATATGCAAGCATTAGTCACAAAAATAAAATTAAATGCACAATATGTAATTTCTGCTGCTATGGGTCTCTCAACCAAAGCACTGAAAATAAAAGACGTAGTTTGACGATGTAGTGAAGTAGCACGGGATCATGGGAGTTGTTGTGTTCAACAACCACCATTGCCGATGAAAATCTATCTGCCGTGATTCAGGCAGAAATGTTGAGGGACAAAGTAATTTTTGAAAGTTACATTTAACCACATTTGCCGCCTTCATTCCTCTCTTCCGGGAAGGTATAGTGACAGGCGACCAAATGAGATGTTAATTTGAGTAAAATTACAGATTTCTCTTTGTTAGAACCTTGTTGGTCTAGTTGCTTTTAAACATTTGAATGCAGAAATGCTACATATATCTTTTAATATATTTTTTATCGTTTTCACATTCTTGTTTATTTGCAGCATCTCATACATGCTTGTGTGTGGTGCATCTGTACGATTGCTCGGCAAAGACGCAGAAAAAATCAAGAGGGCTGTTGCATGGGGAGAATTTAATTTTACAATGAGTGAAAAGATTGTTTCCACCTTCACTGAGCACTGAGAACAACAACAGAGAGGACCCTGTAGGCCAAGGCCACACAGAGCAAACAAGCTGTTATTCCAATGTTGTTTGGAAGGATTGTAAAGAGATTGGTCTCGTAATGAAAAGAAAATAGAAGTGATGTTCCCATGACGGTTATGGTAAACTAAATTGAGAGAGGCTGCTCTGTCGGCTCAGAGTTCACACCTCTGGTCCTTCCATCCCCCTCACATTCACCCTTCATTCTTTAACTTCATTGACTCACCCTTTCCAAAGAACCTGATCTGGCCTACAGGCCCATGCGCTCATGTCCTGTTGAGGATTTGTTGATTCTCTAATCACTGTTCCAGCTCTGCTTGTCTTTGTTTGTTTTGTAAAACAAGCAGCAAACACAAGCACTTAAGATGGTCCTGTGGAACAAAGAGAAGAGAAGTGCTTGAGGATACTGAACTCTTGATTGCATCTGTACGGTCACTGTAATTACTGCATGCTTTTGTCCTGAAGTACAATGTAGCAGAATTATGTCACTTGTAATTATGGATTTCTTTCTTTTTTTATCAAAATGCATGCCCAAATTTACATCGAATAAGTTCATTCTTACTTATTTAGTTTTGTTAACATGTGACCGCACTGTGTTTCTTGTCATTTTAAAGAGGTTGTCCATGAGTGGACACACTGTCCTGCCTAACTGGGAGTGTGGGTATATTTCTCTATGTGTTTTTGCCTGTGCAAGATCTGGAAGGAGATGCATAGAGTAAAAGGAGAACGCTGCTTAGAATAAAAACCATGAGGAGGAGGAAGTGCTGTATTTATGCTATTCATGGTCTCCTCTCTTCAGTGACAGGGGGAAACAAGCCCTGCTGGCAATCTGCACTGCTTGCCCTTATTTCACTGACAGGAGTCTGCATTCTCTAAAGCCCTCTCTGTTCCTCCTGTGGTAGTTACATTGTGTTTAAAACCAGAACCACAGCTCTGTTCCTATCCCGAGGACCCCAGACATGTACCCCCTGACCCCCAAAAATGTTTACTGATGGAAACTGAATGAGCATGATGGAGGATTTGTTATATTTAACAAAGAAAAGTGTGTTTTTGTCCAAACCAAGAGAAGAAGACTAGAAGAGAGACAGCTAGAGTGACATTTTATTTTTAGACGAGGAGACTAAAATCAAACAAAAGAACTGTATTACTGAATAAGCAATAAAGAATTATTTAAGGACACATGGACATCAAAGACCTCAGCTTACACACAAAATCCAAGCATCACAGCAGTCTCCTCTCTACCATGCAGATAGAGAGAAACAGGGGGATTAGCCACAGCTTGACATAAGTCAACGCAAGACAATCCAAACAGATATCATGTTTGGCCAAGATACATACGGACGCTACTGCAGTACTACGTGCTTATTAGTCTTGTTAGTGACACAGCCAACAGATTAGCAAGCCAGAAAGTAGAAGCTTTCTTAACAGCACATCACAGAAATTGGGGCAGCTTGACAAATTATTTTGTGAAAGGTTCCTTTATTTGCTTCAGTTAAGATATACCACCACACGATTGCGTCAGCATAAGGAGATTCTTTTGCTCATTTATGTATTCATTAAATTATGCAGTTCTTCTTGAGTTGGCTGGGTACAGCACTCATCCTCCTGTGCCTGTTTTTGCTTGTTCTTGCCCGAATGGCATGGCATCTGTATTGGGTTTAGTGGGGTCAATTATCACAGTCCAAAAAATTCCACCTGAGGACATCACTCAGCAGACTGAAAAACTTTTTAGAGTTTTGCTCATTTGCTCAAAGAAAACAAATATGGAAATTCTTGGTTCAAATTTCAGAAGCCATTTTTTAAATCCACAGTTTAACTCAATCCAAATTCAAGACAGTTACTGCTTACACATGTTTATAACTGCATGGATGGGGCTGCCCTTTGTAAATTCTGCTCTGTTATCAGTTTTAAAATTATATGCTCCTGATATTTTTTTTTGCCTCAAAGTTAATAAAACAACTTAATTAAATGGTTGGCAATGGGAAAGTAGCCAAGTTCAATTTTCTGTGGCCTGTTTCTCTCTACCTGATGTAACATAATGCTGCTTCACAATGAATGCATAGTCACACCACCACCAATACCACTTGATCTGCAGCTTTAACTACATAATGAACTGTTGCGCTTCAGATGTCAGTCACACACTGTCTCTCTCTCTCTCTCTGTCTGTTTCTCTGCTTGTATCTCTGTAACTACCATTAGCACACTTTTTAAAGGAAAAATGTAAAATGAAAATATAAGAAATTATTCTGCTTTGTCTGCTTATGTTTCTTACATATACATTAACAAGAACTTTATGTAAATCCTGATCATATATTTCTTCACTTAGAGAAGGTACAATAATAGAGGGAAATGGTGAACAAGCATCTATAGAATAATTTTTTATGTCCTATATTGTATGTATTTTATTTACATTTACAATAGCCCCACATAAATTGGCACCTTAAGGTGATGGAGGGGTTTGTGTGTCCCTGTGATCCTGGGAGCTGTGTTGTCAGGGGGCAATAGCCCCTGGTAGGATCTCCCAAGGCAAATTGGTCTCAGGGTAGGGGCCAGTTGCGATTCAAGGACCCTATATGATTCGGCCAATAAGGAGCAGGAGCACCTCGCCCGGAATAGGGAAACCGGGGCCCCCTTCTGAAGACAGACCCATGAGGGGAGCTCGCCGGAAAGCGTCTGGTGGCCAGGCCTTGATCCATGGGCAAACAGCTACATGGAGCCGCCACCCAGTGGGCTCACCACCTGCAGGGAAAGGCATTGGGATCGAGTGCGTGGCAGGCAATGGTGGGGACCTATGCGTGCTGACTCCTGGCAGCGCAGACTGGTTCTAGGGACGTGGAACGTCACCTCACTGGTGGGGAAGGAGCTGGAGCTCGTGAGATGGAGTGGTACCAACTAGATATAGTTGGGCTTACCTCTACGCATAGCACTGATTCTGGAACCAAACTCCTGGAGAGGGGCTGGACACTCTCCTTTTCTGGAGTTGCCAAGGGTGAGAGGCACCAGGCGGGTGTAGGGATACTCACAAGTCGCCAGCTGAGTGCCAGTATGTTGGAGTTCTCCCCAGGGAATGAGAGGGTTGCCTCTATGCAACTGCAAGTCACTGGGGGGAAGGCTCTGACTGTTGTGTGTGGTTATGCACCAAACAGCAGTTCAGAATACCTGACCTTCTTGGAGTCTCTGGATGGCGTCCTGGAGGGGGTGCCATCTAGGGACTCTATAGTTCTGCTGGGGGACTTAAACGCTCAAGGGATGAAGGGGTGTGATTGGAGGAAACGGCCTGCCTGATCTAAACCCGAGCAGTGTTTTGTTATTGGACTTCAGTGCTAGTCATGGATTGTCCATAATGAACACCATGTTCCAGCAGAAGGTTGTTCATAGGTACTTATGAACCAGACCACCTTAGGCCAAAGGACAATGATCGACTTCTTAATCGTATCATCAGACCTGTGGCCGTATGTCCTGGACACTGAAGAGAGGAGCAGAGCTGTCAACTAATCACCACCTGATGGTGAGTATGATCAGATGGCGGGGGAGGCTGCCAGGCAGACCTGGAAAAACCAAACGAGTAGTGAGGGTGAACTGGGAACGTCTGGTGAAGGCCGCCGTCTGTCAGGTGTTCAACTCCCACCTCCGGAAGAATTTCTTGGCCATCCCGAAGGATGTTGAGGACACGGAGTCCGAGTGGGCCATGTTCAAGGCATCCATTATGGAGGCAGCTGCTAAGAGCTGTGGTTAGAAGGTCACTAGTGCTTGTTGTGGTGGCAACCTAAGAACCCGCTGGTGGGCACCTGTGGTGAAGGAAGCCGTCAAGCTGAAGAAGTTCTGGCAAACCGTTCGACAGCTCAGGAAGGGAAAGCAGGGCTTGGCCCAGGCTGTGTTCAGCCAGGGAGGAGAGCAAGAGGGAGCTCAGAGTAGAGACTCTGCTCCTTCGCACAGAAAGGAGTCAGCTGAGGTGGTTCGGGCATCTGATTAGAATGCCTCCTGGTCGCCTCCCTTTTTTCTTTTTACAAAAAATGACTGTTGCATCACATCATATAATAAATACCAATATAATTGCACAATTGAGTTGCCCCCCCCCCAAAAAAAATTAAAAAATCTTGCCTGGGACTCAAACCCATGCTGTGAGCACTTAAAATGAGGTTCACTGATTAAATAATGGCAGATGTGTGTTTCCATAAGGTGCCTTTTTTCTTACCATGCAATTTTACAAAGCCACATAAGGCAGTCAAGTGATGGCAACAGGCACACATGTAAATACACACATGCAAACAAGTATACACAGACAGCAAAACATAGCATAACGTACAGTTTATATACTGTCATACCAACATGACAAAATCACATGACGTCCTGTTTACACACATACACGCATATATAACACAAATGGAGACCAGCTGTGGACTAAACTCAGTCCTGGTCACTGTGGTGTACTCGTACTTCTGGTACTCTTCTTTTTTTCTTTTTTTCAAATTTCTTTTTTATTAATTGCAAGACAATGACAGAACATTGACAGGACAGCACAGACAAAACAAAACTGTAGATACAGGACAGGACAATTGACCATAAAGCAAGAGAGCAAAACGTCATTCGTTGTCTGGTGTTGCGTTTGTTTTGAGAGTGTGTGCGTGTG
>JBBPCS010000130.1:16148341-16176781 GCA_037974645.1 Hollardia meadi
CCATAAAGCAAGAGAGCAAAACGTCATTAGTTGTCTGGTGTTGCGTTTGTTTTGAGAGTGTGTGCGTGTGTGCATGCATGTGCAGACAGGGAATAAGTGTATAAGGTGAATAGGGAAGAGAGAAAGGGAGAGAGAGAGAGAGAGAAAGGGCGAGTGTGGGTCGACAAAAATAAATAAATGAGATAATAGTAAATAACTATAATAATAATAACTATTAAATAAGGTGTTAAACAACCAACCAAACAAACAAACAGAAACAAAAAAAAGGCTGACTGACAAAATAGTACTACTGCTGTTATTACTTTATTACTACCACCACCATTAATAACGATAATACCTATACAATCAGGGAGGGTGAGAGCAGCACCTCCGCCCCAGTCGTGGGGAGCGAAACGGGACAGGGCACCATCCTGGGGCCCTACAACGGGCAGGCATGGCAGACACACTATGTCACGCTAGTGTTTTGTTTGTTTGTTTTCTATTACTACCTTGAAAGATTGTTACTATGAATATCATTTCTGTCCTGGTACCATTTTTACTTTTTGTTTTTCTTTATTGCGTTTTATGCTGGTCCCACTTTGGGTCGCCCTCAGACCCTTGGAGGAACTCTTCTTGGTACTCTTCTTAAATGGATGTCACTCTTTGCATGCCAGTGTTTGTGTGTGTGTAGTCTGTGGTGGAGGATAAAGGTCTGTATAGATCCACATACTATGACAGATGCCTGGTGCATAATGTCAAAAGCCTGACTTTCCTTTAAAGCTCTTCAGGCTCAATCCAGTGTCTGACCCCAGACCATCAGCAGAGCACCTGCCACGTCAGCCCTTCATCACCATCACAACGCCCACTCACACACCAGCTCCAGACATGACAGACATGGAGCTGGACAGAATTGTACACAGCACTGCAATAGCAAAATGACAGCGAGAGATGGGTGGGGATGACAAACACACCGCTTCATGTTATTCCCGTCATTTGAAATAGCAATCAAAGCTGATCTAATTAAGCCAGTCTGCATAATTGAGGTCTTTAGGGAAATGCTGACAGGGTCCAGATACTCTCTCGTTCTATGCAAACGTCTCACCAGAAGCACTGGGAATTTTGGGATACAGGGTGAGACATGACAGAGACTTTTGCAGAGGATGTAAACCAGACTCCAACCGCCTGTGTGTCCCGATGCTGCATGAATGCATATAGGAAACAATCATGCATATATCAGAGCTCTGTGCGCACTCATTTTAAAACAGTCGTGCATTTGTCATTGTCCAGGTCTGCACTTGTTTGTTTAAGCTCTAACTTGGCATATAATGAATGTGTATTACATTTCTTATTTGTGTTTCCAGGCCAGTGGTGTGGGCTTTTTCTGTATCTTCCTGCTCAGTCAGCCCTCTTAATTATACAGACATTAGATTGAAGCTGCTGGTATTGAAGCTCCGTTTATGAGAGCTTTCACTTTCCCTGACATTGTAGTTCTTATCCTGAAAATAATAACTTGACTTAAGATTTGATAGACTGAATTTCTACTCTTGCATCAAAAACAGTTTAATTTTTAACTAATATTCGAGGAAGTCATTTTTGTGGCCATTCACAATTGGTGGGTTGATACCATTTTCACGGTCAGGCTACATACAAGTATGTTTTTAGTTTGACTTGCTTGGATGAAACATGCTGAATTATTATTTCCATAACGTTTTGTTTCGTTTTTTTCAGCAGGGATAGATTTCACCCGAGGTAACTGTGGAAGTCCAAGAATCTTTCATAACTTTGAAACACAGGCTGACAGTGGAAGTTACTTGGCACCAAGTTTAGGTTTAGATTTTCATCCAAATGGATTCGTATCTAAAGGCAGAGTAAACATGACACATTCTATCTGGTTTACAACAAAATTGATTGAGTTTTAACAAAACAAAAAATCTAACAAAAAAAAATCTAGCAAATTTTGACTGTGTTGCCTCCATATTATTCTTACTATACATTTGTGTATACAACCACCATAAAATGTATCATCTTTGTACTGTTTTCAATTGTATATATGTCAAAAAGGATTAGCAAATAATTCTGTTTAATTTATGTTTTACACAGCCCCCAAACTTTTTTTTGATTGTGTATATGATGAGTATAAGTGCTAATATACCCCTTAAATCTGGTCTGGTATAAATAGATCTTTTATTTTATTTTTTAAAAAATGTACTGTATTTAACAGCTTATTTCACATCTTGCCCTTATCTTGTGTATGTCATATGAAGACCTTGACTAAGAAGTTGTTATTGTTATTGTCAACATTAACATGTTTGCTCTTGAATAGTCCTCCGAAATATTATAAACAAAACCTTAAATATAAACTTTTTATTACTTAGATTTAATTTAAAGCAATATTTTAGTCCCAGAAAATAGTAAAAGAAAATCAGATGATAATATTTGTCTTAATCTCCTCAGCATGAATTGTTGTAATGGTGAATGTTTTGACTATTTCCACTAAGCGTACATCTGGAACTGAAATCTGCCCTTACTATGTCCATGACGGACAGACGTTATTCTAAATCTAGTTTTTGAGATGTTTCGAAAGTCTATGGACTTCTATTGGTGTTTCATCCCCTAGCTGGCTTCTCAAGATTTCCCATGATACCCTCTGGGCCAAGCTCTGTCGGACAGAAGTGCCAGGTCTGGTTTCACGCTGTCAGATATGATCGGTTTGTGTGTTGGGTTCCTGTCACCGAGCAGACCAGGTTAACGCTGACCCAGTACTAAAGTTTGGGTTTCAGGAGCCAACACGCAATGAAGAACAGAAAGCCAAAGCACATAGTTTACATTTTCTCCACCATCTCTTTGACTTCATTACTCACAGTTATAGCAGACCATCTAACAATAACAAAACATATGCCTTCTTTTTTTGCATGGGCATTGCTTCATACAACCTTTATTTAAACAGGAAAAGAGCCACTGAGAGCAAGTTCATTTTCAAGGTCGCTCTGAATATAATACAATATATAAATATATAATACAATACATGTACTGTATATACAATACATACATAGTACATATTCAATACAATACAACAAACCACACAACAGTCAAAGAAAACTGAAATTTGCACTGCTCCAAGCCAGTCAAAACCGTTCTAAATTGCAAAAGAGACCAGCCCTTCTAATTTTCATGTTTCTGCAAATGCATTGTGGAGCATAATATTTAAAAGCCAGTTTCCCAATCTTAGTATTAATATGTTGATTTTCAAGGACCAGATAGTCATGGGACTTGGTGTAGTAAACATGATCTATAGTTGAAGAAACATAGATACCAAGGTAGTTTGCCAAGAAGTGCTTTGTAGATAAATAAAATATAGTGTTGTTCTCCTTTCACTGTGGAAAACAGCAACCAAACTTTCTCATACTATAAACAATGAAGCTTTCTCTTCATGCAGAATGATAGGCTGCATCGAGAGGTTTAAGAGTGGAGGCAGAAAAGTATACTGTATATAAATTATATCACCGTAGTCCTTGACTAATAAAAAGTTGACTGAAAAATTTCTATAAACGATGACAGTCTTGCTTTTAAAGACTTAGTTCAAGTGCTGTAATTACTATACGTCTACTTCAGTAAGTCATTGCTACTGAAACAGAAACTTTCATAATTGAGTTCAAAATTTATTTTATTTCACCCTAAATTTAATCAAACTTAACATTTTTTTGGACAAAATACATGTTTGTCTGGCCTTTGTTGGTTCTTACCTTATTTATATCAAGTAATCAATCAATCAATGTAATTTTTCTGGTCCCACTTAAGTAAACTGATAAGTGAAAAAAGAAAGAAATAGCAAGACATTTTCTCTTGATTATATTTATAAAAACATTTGCTTGTTAATTTTACATACCATCGACATTAATCATCTACTCATTTACTGTACACAGACATACGTACATTTATAGTATGTGGGTCTTCAGTTAGATACTACATTACATGTACATATATTGATGACATTGGTGTGTTAATTACAGGCACGTGCATAATCTAATTATATAAATCGTAACTCTTATCATCTGTTACATGCACCTGAATGTGTCATATTATGTGTACCCTCCACACATGTGCACATGAATTTGTTTGATGTATAACTGAATCATATCAAGAGCTCATGCTCTCACTGTGTTTTGTTACCTCCGCCAAGGAGGTTATGTTTTCAGTGCCGTTTGTCTGTCTGTTTGTCTGTCAGCAGGATTACACAAAAACTACTGAACCAATTTTCCTGAAACTTGGTGAAAGGATGGAGCATGGGCCAAGGAAGAACCCATTCAATTTTGGCGCGGATCTGGATAAAGGGACGGATCCAGGAATTTTTTAATCTCTTTCTTTAACATTGCGAGATAGGGCAATTTCCATTAATTTCACATAGAATAATGTTCATATTTAGAGGGCTGGTATCTATGAGTGTGTACAATTTAGTGCGGATCCAAATAAAATTCCAGATCTAGCGGATTTAATAGTTTTCATAGGGGGTAGTCTTTTCCTGTCTGTACCGTAATAAATAGGAAACCTGCAACTACCACCAATGTGTAGCTACGTTAATAGGGATTCAGTAAGGTACTAACAGAGTGTCACGAGTTGCTGCAGTTGGTGCTAAGGCTTAAATAAGAGGGCTGTTGGGCCTTGGCGGAGGTATGCGCTCTACTGATTGCCATTTTGTAGTTTACTGTATGTTTTAGATTTGGAACACGAACAGAGGAACAAAGATGTTAGGATTAGACTAAATCCCTTTGTTTGCAACCCGAACAATGAGAAAGAATATAACAAAGAGTCCATCCAGCATCAGGCCTAATGCCCGACAGCATATGGATGGATGTATATCTTGATGTATGTCTGTGGTCATTAGCAGCAGGATCATCCTGCTCTTCCGCAGCTGCTGTGACACAGCATGAGTGACAAATTTAAAATCTACACACAAAAGGGAGAAAGCATGAGGTCCCCACGTTTACAGAGCCTAAGGCGAGCGGCCACCGTGCCTTTAAAAAAATATGTGACCATGAATGCATAGCATTTTCACAGCAACTCTCTGTGGCATAGGACATTGTAAGTCATCCAGCATCTTTGAAAATACCCGCATCACAAAAGGCATCATTGGTATGGTCTTGTAACTGCACTGCAGTAAGAAAAGAATGCAATTGGTTTTAAAATGCGAAGGACTGGAGATACTAATCACAATAGTTTGTTGCAAAGGAAGAACTGCATTGTAAACAAATCTACCCTTGAACCACACTCCAAAATCAAACCTCAGTCGCATGGGTCGCAAATTGCAAGATGGTGAATAAAACTCTCTGGCTGTAATGATGATAATGATGGTAGTTAAATGGAGATGCTTGTAATCTGTCTGTAACATATGTGGGCCATGAATTATTAATGTTGGCCAACAAAGTTAAAAGAGGCTGTGAGTGGAAAAAAGTCTGTAAATGTCCACGATCCTAATTTGGTGACTCATCATAAAATAAAAACACTTTTGGTATAGTGGTATAGTTAAGATAAATAAGAGTCGGAGAAAGGTCATGGACCAAAACATGTAAAGATACAGTTTGGAAGAGAGAGTAGAAATAGAAGAAAGGGTAAGCCAGAGGGGTTGCAGATGAATTCCTGCGCTTCATGGGCTACACAAGTACTCAAGTGGTCTGGGGCCAAAGTTTTTGTGGGGCTCTTGTGGTTTTTCAGCCAATAAATCCTCTGCACATATTTAATCGTCAGATGTGCTGCAGGAGAGGAGCACTGAAGGATGTACGGTCATTTCTCAGCAGCCCACATCAGAGAGAGAATCTAGATATCCATGCACCCCCACCTCACCAGCTATAGACACACCCGTCATCAGACAAAGAGACAGACACAGGGATCATAAAGGAGGTGTGAAAATTTAGTGTGAAAGTTCACTGAAAAGCTCTGAAACTCTGAAAATTTGATAACACTGATGCTCTCACATACTGTTATTTTTTCCCATATGATGTAATGTTGGAATAAAACTGGAATAAAATTATGTAATGTAAATGTTTGTTAATTGCACAACAGTTTTAATCTGGAAACACATAATTTTCCAGAATGAAGTTTTCAATTTGACTTTTAAATCATAGGAATTAAATCAGCTCTACCACTGTTTGCACACATGTATTGGTTGGTGTTTTGACTTGGTAGTATTTATGTGGTACAACTTGGTCAATACAGTCAGTCTGGTGTACTACTACCCAAACATCTGACAAAACTCCTGCTCTCTTTTTTTTTTTGCTCCTACACTTTCATATTTCACTTGCCACTTGAAGTTGTTTCATTTCAGCAGTCATTACTACTGTGCATATCACCACATTGTTGCAGATTTATTGTACCCTCTGTGCCCACTGAAGACGACAGAAAAGACCAAGAGAAATACATTTTAAATTTCAACATCACATGTGAACACACATCAGAGGACCATCTGAGACAGCAGCTACAGAATTTGGCTTGGTGATGGATTTTTGGCACTTTTAAGTATGATACACTTCCAGTATATGGGACACCCACGCCATCTTCTGTTCATTCTTTGCTATTACTTTGAGTCATTTAAAAAAAATCTCAATCCTATCCAAAGAGAGACTAGGCAAGAGGACTTTATTTCGTTTTAAGCCAAGTTTACACTGTTATATTATAACAATATAACAATAATGTTATAACAACAGCAACCAGGTTTAGACTTTCTTAAACTTTTTGCATTATGCTATTAATAATCAAATAATGTAGCAAACTGTCTCTGGGTTTTTAATAAGTGGTTCATGAGATGTATGAACCCATTCCTATTTTATTCTGAGAATGTAGGTGTTTTGGGAACATGATGACAATTAGTGCATATAGGATTTTTTTATTTTATTTTAATTTTATATGCAATATTATTTAGACTGAAAATATTTAAATTAGTTATAGTCTATAGATAAATAAAAATAAATGAATAAAAGATTCATTACTTCCCCCACAAAAACTATATTCCTGGGAATGTGAAAAAAGATTCGTAACAGTCATAACTTTGAGAAATGTAACTATCAACTGACTAAATAAATTACTACATACATAAATAAATAAATAAATATATTTTGTTTGTTATTGAGAACAAATTTCAAGCAAAAAAATGCACAAGTAATCAACAGATTAATAAAGCGAAGTAGAATGATCTCCTACATATTTTACGGTCAGGCAATCTTGAGGTTAGCTTAGAGGGGGCCTTGTAACCGCTACCGTTAGCTCAGCAGCAGCAGCGAGTGAACCGAGCATCCTTCTAGAAAAATACCATTGAAAGTTAAAGATACAGAGTGCTCTCATATATCTAACGTTAAATCCGACAAAGAAAATCTCTTTGAAGACAAGAGTATAAAGGTACGGGATTGATGTCATCATTAACAAATCGCTGTTTGAACTGTATTTGTTTAATAATGATCTTTAGTCATCTTTACTCGAGACGACTGTGCAAAACGAGTTGTCGCAGCGTCCCGACCTGGTCTTTGTTTTTCAGTTATACACGTTGTGGTGCGACATATATCATATATATATATATATATATATATCTTATAATTGTTATTGGTTGGTTTAGTTTTAACTGACATTCGGTTAACTTGGGGCATTGGCGTAACGTTAACGAGCACGCTAGCTTCTCAGCTAACAATGGGACAAGGAGATTAAGACCAGGGTTCGGTGCTTATTAAATTGATTTGATGTAAGTTAGCTAGCTACAATTGTTTACCTTGTACCAGTGAAATGTTAGCTTGCTAACGAAGCCAAAAAGATTTTTTTTTAAAGAAAAAAAAGACAAAAGATAAAAATCTTACATGTTAGCATCAGTTACGTATTGTTAGCATCTCTCTAAAAGGGTTAGTCGGTGTCCCCGAAGAAAGTTCAGGTTTTTAACTCTAAAAAGAGGATCGACATTTTAACTTGTGTTAACTTCCTCTGACAAATGTCTAATTTAGTTCACGGTCCTCACATGTATTTAACCCCAAGTAACCATGTAACGCTAGTTACAATTAACAAGCTACGTAACGATTAACAGTTGGTTATGGCTCAGGGTTTATAATCATAAAAAACATAATTTTATTTCGTAGCTCAAATCAAAGACTGGTTGATTTGCTTTATCACGTCGCTATCATTTCCACTGGCTCAGTGTTAACAGTACCCTGATGTTAACCCTACACGACATTCAGTAAGATAGCAACTGATAATTCCAGCACTATGTAAAACAATGTTGCTTAACGTGAATAACATAATCTTGGTATTCATCCATTGATATGAATCCTCAGCTCATTTTCAGATGGCAGTCAAACCAGTTAGGAGAGTAACACATTGTCTACAATGTTTACAGGAAATTGATCATGAAAATGTTGCTGTGAGCAGCTTTTTAAGAAGGTTTTAATACTCTACACACATATACAGACAGGTGAAAAACTACCATGAAGTGTCCTAGTAAGGTGTTGGGCCACCATGTGCCCCCATAACTGCTTCAGTGCCCCTTGGCATTGAATCAGTTGATTACAAGTCTATGGAGCTCTACTGAAGGGATGGTACCCCATTCTTCCAAAAGATATTCCCTCATTTGGTGTTTTGATGATGGTGGGATGGAGAGCACTGTCTAGCATGCCAGTCCAATACATCCCATAGGTGTTCAATTGGGTTGAGATCTAGTGACTGTGAAGGCCATAGCATATGATTGACATAATTTTCATACTCATCAAACCATCCGTGACACCCATGCCCTATGGATTGGGAGTGTGCTTGTCATCCTAGTAGAGTCCACTCCCATTAGGATAGAAATGTTTCGTCATAGGATAAAGGTGATCACTCAGAACAACTTTATATTCATTTGCACCTGGGGACAAGTGGATAAGTGTACCTGTACCGTTGTCTTGGTGTGTGCCACACATTCACTCTCCCTCTTGTTGACAATATGGTGAAGGATATATCACTTTTTTTTCCACATCTCTGTACTCTGTGCTTATAGTTTTGCACAGCTGAACTCTCAAATATGCCATCATCTTTGTAATGAGGAGTTTATGCACTGCAACCCTACTACAACCTTGATTACAAAAATGTTGGGATGCTGCATAAAACTTAAATAAAAACAGAATACAATGATTTGAAAGTCCTTTTCAACCTATATTCAATAGAATATAGTACAAAGACAAGATATTTAATGTTGAAACTTATAAACTTTATAGTTTTTGTAAATATACACTCATTCTGAATTTGATGCCTGCAACATGGTTCAAAATGTTGGGGCAGGGGAAACAAAACTGGGAAAATGTTAAAGTAATATTTAAATATTTTAAATATATTTAAATATTTTATTTTTTTATTCACGTTACATTTAGTCATGTCGGCAAACTTCATTCCTTACTCTCTGGCCCTCTCCCGGAAATTATAGCAATGCACCGTTACTTTAAATAAAATTACATATTTCTCTGGGTTTGAACATTGTTGGGGGGGGATGCAATAATGTAAGTACACAACTCAATAAAATATAGAACAGAGGTGTAGTTTTTAGACATTTTAATGCAGAACATACATATATCTTTAATTGGTAACGGGTCATAGTGATTGCGTATTAATGGGGCATCCTCAAAAGGCTCAGTCATTCACAGGCAAACATTCAAATGTCAAGGCATATCATACAGTATATATGTCAATACTGATGGCTCTAATCCAGACAGACATACTGTACGTATATGGCTCCAATAGAAATGCGTTTGTCTAAACATCAGAAGATCTCATTGTTGCCTTGTATGGGTGCAACAAACATAATAAAGGACCAATAATTTTAACACTTAGACATGTCTCTGTATTGTTAATAAATATCAGATAAGAGCTCTGTTTAAGCAAACATATTCAAATTTTCCCACTTGCCTCAATGTCTCTTCAACTGAACTTCAAGTAATTGCAGGAAGAATATCAGAGATACTACATGTGATATACTTTTGTCCAGCTTTAACTTTCCCCATTTTCATTCTGGGTGGTCAAAAATATCAGCTGCAGTTTCCAACCTTAATTTGTCAGCCTTGTCATTGATAGTTTTCAGTCCAAGCGATGTGCACTTTTTTACAAAAGGTTGAATTCTAAATCGCTGTGGTCTCTGCCTCTGCTCAGGACTGAAATTCCATTTTCCTGGGATTGTTCCTTCTATTCAGAAACAAACATTTCCATACATTTCCATCAATTTCGTCTAATACTTTTTCTCCATATAGATGCCTTCAGCGATGGTTGGCAACAGTGCTGTCCAGTCTGCAATTCTTGACCTGGGAAATGGAAGTCATAATGAGACCATGAAGCAAATTCTTGGTGTCATTGACAAGAAGGTCCGCAACATGGAAAAGAAAAAGGTATCTCTATGAAAAATCAAAGTGTGTTGTCCCATTATTTTTACTCAAAGCAGAGTGTAAGATTTATGTTTTGTTTTTGCAACTGTGTTGTAGTTTATATTATCAGACTTTCTTACCATACCATAGGGTATGACATAATTATCCCTTTTACTGATGTGGGTGAATGCAGATGAATACATCTACAGTATTTTTAGTGTTAGAGTAAGAGTAGTACTGTATGGGGCTTTATTAAATGGGTTCTACTAGTATATTTTGAATGTTCACCATTGGTAACTGCCCATGAGTGGACAGAACTGAGCCTATCCCTGTTTTTTTATGCTGGCAAAATATAGCAGCTTGGTCAGAAACTGTCTTTCATTTCACCTCAACATTCTATACTCAGATTTTCAAGAGAGTCAGTATCAATTCTGTCTGTCTTTGTTACCGTCTTAGGTTTTGCTCCCACGTCTTTGTCCTTACTATCATAACCTGTGTCTGGACAATCAATCAATTTCTGTTAAGCAAGGAGGTGATCCCCCCCCCCCCCCATCTGTCAGCTTTTTATACTTTATCTCTTCTTAAATGTGTTATTTTGTGCTTCTCAACATTCTTACAGTCAAAACTGGATGACTATCAGGCAAAGAAGAATAAGGGAGAAAGCCTGAATCAGGATCAGCTGGTAAGCTAAGACAATGGCAATGTAGAACCAGCTGTTTATTGTAGTTTGCTGCAATATAAATGCAATAAAATCTTATGCACCTGCATAATAAATTACAAATATTTAAGAAAAAAAACATTTTGCCTTTATCAAAATCTCATCTGTGTTATCCAGTAGTCTGGAAACATTGTCTCTTTTTCTGTTACTGCATCCCATACTGTTACAAGAAAATATTTTTTTAAATGATAAACAAATGTCAATTTTCTTTCCTGAATGCACCTGAAGGAAGCTATAGCGAAGTACCAAGAGGTTGTCAACAATCTCGAGTTTGCTCGAGAATTGCAGAAGAGCTTCCTGACACTGGGCCAAGAGGTGGGTCCAGAGTTATAATTGCTCTCATAACTTGTTAATTGGTTGTCATAATTCATTGTAAAGGTTTTATCAGTATGATATGGCTCTTTAGTAACAGCTACAATATCAGGAGACCCAGTATTCTTTTTCTGTATGTAGTCTAATCGAGTTTTTGCTTACCACAACATGTAACTGTATACCGTACTCCAGGGATAAGACTTGAGGCTGTATATCATAGCAACCCCAATATGAGAAGAATTCAAACTGCCTCTGTAAAGTTTGAAATATCAGAGATACTTGGGTTGCAATTTCTTTGGGAAACCAAATGGACCAAACCATGTCTGTCTGTGTGTGTTCAGGTTCAAAAGGCAGTGAAGAAGACTGCAAGGCGGGAACAGCTGCAGCGGGAGGAGATGGAGCAACGGCGGCTGAAGACAGTTTTGGAGCTTCAGTTTTTACTGGACCAGTTGGGAGATGACAGTGTCCGACAGGAGCTTAAACGGCCTGACGCCACTGGTTCGCCTTTGCTCACTGACGCTGACCTCACATCCCTTGATGAGTTTTACAAACTGGTGGGACCTGATAGAAACTATGACGTCAGGTATGAGAGTGCCTGTGATTTTCATTGCCTCTTATATTTAAGTGCATATATGTTTTTACTTGTTCAGTGATTATATAAATTGAAACACAGGGTCGATATCATACTATCAAATTGTATTTTTACCCTGTTGTGTAATTTACAGGTTGATTGATCAATATGAAGAGGCCTCACTACACTTATGGGAACTGCTTGAGGGCCGAGACAAGGCTGTGGCAGGGATGACGTGTAAGTTTTTCATGGCTTGTGATCCTCCACCACACAGACACAATTAATTAATTCATGTAAATGTGTATCGTTAAGCCATCTTTTTGTTTTCTGACTTGTCACGCTGTCTTTGTTCCAGACAAGTCACTGAAGGACATTCTGGACAAAGTGCTGCTGAGTGGTTACTTTGACAGAGCACAAACTCATCAGAATGGAACATGCCAGGAAGAAGAGGAACAAGAGGAGCAGACTGTGGTGGCTGAGTCTAAGGTTGGGACGCAGCCATCAGAACCTGGTAACTAACAACACATAAACATGTGTATGAGATTTTTCTTTGAATAAATAAGAAAACTGTCCTCACATTTGCTTCTGTTCATTAGAAGGAACAGCTACTGAGAAATACACAGAGCCAGTTAAAGTGGAAACCACAGAGGTGAGATTTCATATAAGTATTGTATGCTGCATTATAAATCATACAAATCTTAGTCAGCATTTGAAAGCTGTTTTTTGTTTTGTTGCATTTTCTTTTTTTCTTTTTTTTGTGTTATAGTTTGTAAACAGACAGTTCATTCCAGAAACAACGTACAGCAGTACAGATAAAGACCAATTGGAGGAGTGGACGGTGGAGGCTCAGGTATGCTGCATTACTCCATCACCACAGTCCTTAATGGTACTATACATATTTCTAAACATGTGGTATTCACATGCACTTTCTGTGTGCCTGTCACATGTGTCTGTGTTTTGGATAGATGGTGAACTCCCTCCAGCACCAGCCCCCAACCCTGCTGGCTACAGAACCAGCCGTTACTGTGAACCACGTCACTCCCACTCCGGCCAATGACCCAGTGATCAGAAAGCAGGCCGTGCAAGACCTCATGGCCCAGATGCAAGGGACATACAACTTCATGCAGGTAAAAACCACACTTACACATGGACACAAACTTTAAAATCCACAGTAATAAAAGGAAATGAAAAAAAAAGTACATAAAAGACATTACAAGTTTAAAAATAAAATAAGGTAAAACATATTCCAATTGGATAAAAGGAATAAAAAACAACTCAAAAGTAAAAGAATCAGATAAAAAGGATAAGCTCTCTGATAAAAGTACTGCATATTGTGCGAAAAAATTAAAAAGATGACACTGACTCAACCAGTCTTATTTTGTCATCAGTTCTTTTCAAACCTTTGAGTAGGGTAAATGTTTGCTTTCAGTTAAATGGTAGTGTCCCAACTCACTTACGGCACTGCCTCCAATTCCAACCCATGAACCAACATTTCATTTACTCTTGTCTGATTTTCTTAGGACTCCATGTTGGAGTTTGACGGCCAGGCTCTGGACCCAGCCATTGTGTCTGCACAGCCGATGAAGTCTGTGCAGACTGTTGACCTGCAGCAGATGGGCTGCCCTTCAAGTGAGCGACAGTTAATTTACCTTTTACTCTGAACAGATTCTCACAGATTCTATTGGGTTTGGTCTGGGCACGGTTCTCTGATGTGCATATATTATCTTAAAAGCGCAATTCACCAGTTAGCAATATGTCTTAAGTTCCTCTCTTTTTTTTATTTTCTTCCAAGTAGCCCTATCAGAGTCCAGACTTCCTCAAACAAGTGCAGTGTCTGGACCACAGGAATCCTCGCAAGTGAGTAGAGTGGAAGCACATCAAGAAGTGGTTGGTGAAACTTGTTTGTTTTGATTTGCCTGAAAGAGTGAATAACAATAGTACTGGGTATTTCTTGTAATGAGTGGGCCGTATTTCTAAAAGCGCTGCTACATGGATTAAATGTGATGTTCTCTGAAATGTCAGGATGTTATCTACTGTGCATTACAAGTAGATATTGGATTCATTTAAATATGATAATAAGGTAGAAGGGAGTTTAAGGTGAAAAAAATCAGTCATCTCATCTCTCCCAGTGATCACCGAATCCTTGTTTCCTCGCCTTCTGAATTCCCTCCTTCCTCCATCCCCAGGGCTCGATGTCTCTGTCGTCTGAGCAGTCCCCTGCCCCATGTTCCCTGTCCCCTGCCTTCTCACCTGCCTCCAAACCCCCCCACACTGGAGGCATCAATGTCAACGCAGCACCCTTCCAGTCAGTGCAAGCGGTACGCTTTCTATCTGGGTCTAGCTAAACAATGTAACAGTGAATATGTTTGGACTTGATACATTTTGTGGGAAACTGTCAGGTTCCATACTTGTTTGGTTAGGAAAGTAACTCAAACATTTAATGCCTGTTAACATGGCTTATTAGTAGCAGAAAAAAAACTATTTGGTTATTGGTGCACTAATGGTCTAAACAGGAAATAATTTGACATGTGTCCTCATTTACCAAACCTACTGTACATCTTGCTCCACAGGCATTCTATAGAATTTGTGATCTTGTTTTGGTACAGACAGACAAAAAACTTTTCTTTTTTCTTCAGGTATTTAATATGAATGCACCTGTACCTCCAGCCACCGATGGCCAAGTAGATTCTCTGAAGCAGCCCAGCCAATTTCCAGGTGGCTATGGACAGGGCTTTAGCAGCCAGTCAGAGAGTACTGTAGACCAGCCTGACATCCCACAGGAGACATTACAGTCAGGTGAGGGTAGAGCTTTGGCTCATACACTGAATAAGCTGTTGACCCAACAGTAGAAAGAGGAAAAACTTACACAAATTTTAAAGGGATAGATGGGAATAAAGGTTTTATGTTTTATATAGAGCCATTGAAAGCCTTAAAGATATATTTTATCTTCTATGAACAAGATGTTATGATAATAGATATTTATTTGGGATATATTTTTATATTATATTATTAGAATATTATATTTCAAAGCTGAACTGTATAATATACCTAAATACCAGTGCATCACATACTTATTAAGTCTCATTTGCTTTTGTCCAGTTGTCGGTGGGTTCCAGCCCCAAGACCAGGTCATGCCTTCAACAGGAGGCCATGAGGACTCCTCTCCAGGCTTTGGACAGTCGGGACAGTCCTTTTACAACAGCAGGGCTGTGCCCAGGGGTGGTCCCAGGAATGCCCGTGGCATGATGAACGGATATCGGGGCTCCTCAAATGGATTTAGAGGTACGAGTATCTACGTTTTACAGAGATACAATAGTTATTATTCATTGTCACGTTGAAATTACACAAGTTCACCATTGATTCTAATGTCTCTTGTCATCAGGGGGATATGAAGGCTATCGTCCCCCTTTCTCGAATGCTCTGAGCAGTGGTTATGGTCAAACCCAATTTAGCACTTCCCGGGACTATACCAATAACACCTACCAGCGGGTAAGAGTTCCTTTTATTATTAACCTAAATAGATTTATTCCAGTGCCTTGTCCTTAATCTTTTCAAACTTGTACAATGGTAAGGCTAGTTTTTGTAAATCCCTGTTGTTTCTTCAAGGAGGGATATCAACAAAATTACAAGCGGGGAGCTGGCCAAGGACCTCGAGGTTTGTCTCGAGGAAATGCTCAATCAATGCGATGAAGACCGTCAAGTTGCACCACGTTTAACATTCAGGATTTTTGAATGTGATTGCCCCAGCTCACTTTTATAACAATGTTTTCTTTGTCATTGGTAATCTTATTTTTTTAACTCCTGGCCTACTTATCAGAGTCAGCCTGCTTTGGTCTGTCTAGATCCTCTTAATGTTTTAACACAAAATGCTGACCTTCACCACATGTAGGATTATCAGCAAGTCTGTGTGATATAAAACAAATAGATATTCCTGTAAACTTGAAAGATTTCATTTATTTATTTTTTGTACAAAATAAATGCAAAAAATACCCCGCCACTGTCGATCTGATTCCACGAGAATGAGTTTCTTCTGCCCTGTGCTGTCCGCCTCTTGATCTAATAATTTTCATAAAGCCGTTTCTTTTTGTTTTTTTTACCCCTCTGTCACCTCTTGCGCCATCACCTCTTTGTACGCTGATGTTATTGGTTGAGACTGTTTCAATAAAGTTGTGTTCTATGACTCTCTGTTTTAGGAATCTACTTTCTGCTTTGGTGTGCATTTGAGGTTTTACATGTCAGATCGGTGGTAGTGGTTTGGAGAGACAGGTCCTGCCTGTCACTGAATCAATGACGTGGGAGTGTAATGCACGCCACTATGTGTAGATTTAGACATTGAGTCTAGGCTCTAATGACATAAATGATTGTTTGCTGCTTGCATGTATACCAGCAAATTAAGCCTGCACATTTGCCTATTAAGATGAAACACTAGTAACAAACATGTTAAGGACAAACAGACTGTCCATTCTGCTATGGTCATACTGAAGCTTTCCATTTCCACAGAGTACACAGTGCAATGGCTTGACATTTTTCATGTTGTATGGATAGATTGTCTGTATATATTAACTTCTGTTTTACATTGTATTGTGAGTTTGAGTCATTAATCGAGTGATCGAATCTGTTACACAAACTGAAAGGTCGCAACTGTTTTATTGTCCTGAACCGAGGTGTACAGTATTGTCAAATTACTGTATTGTATCTGTCAGCAAGCCAACAGAAAACAGTTTGTACATTTTGTGCAATTTAAGATGCAGTATTGTCTCAAAGGAACACTTGGCACACAGAAAACAAATCGCACTGCAAAAGAAACAGGACAGTATGTATTCCATGTCTAAATTATAGATAAAGCAAAACCACAATAAGGCAAACCTGTTATTTCACTGGATGCTAATGAAGCATTCCTCTGTATAAAAGTGCTGTAATAAGTAAGTAATAAGTCAACACCTGTTTGCCACAACCACAATCTGCCAGGTAGAAGAAACCACATTACATTAAAAAAAGCAACCTGGATAGTAGAAATTAGACCAAACTGGTAATCTGGTAAAATATATATGTGCCATGCTGTTAATTACACATCTGGTGCCAAATGGAAAGAAAAATCTAATGAATGCAAATCCAGAGGTTTTCATGGTATATTTAGACAATAAAAAGAACACTGGTAATGTCAGACTGTTACTGACTCAGAGGTTTGCCCTTTTTACTGGTCAAAATTTTAATTTAACTTAATTAACAAATCAAAAAGTTGCCTCAACAAAACACTTTGACACAGAAAATTGTGAGGAAAAACACCAGAGTAAAGGTCTACATCTTAATTGATAAAATCAACATCTTTTTTAACAAATTAGAAGTCATGATCAGTTATGATCAACTCATAAACATGCACATACACATTTTGTGCATGTACAATAGACCGAAATCAAAAATGCCCACCATACTGTTAAGTGTACAAAAACAAATCTTATTTCAGAGGCTACTATCAGCCACATACTGCAAGTAACTTTACACTTAAATATAATCATCTGTAGGACTTTGGGCTGTGATGAAGGAGGGGAATTATTTAATAGGGGGATATTCCACACCGATTTTTATTTATAGAACCAAACACCTTACTTATTCTAACATCAAAGTCAGCGGAGAACAGCTGCATTGTGGCCCAAAAATATGTTTCTGTAGACCTGTATTCAATTTTTTTTTTGGGCAAAGCACACTTTTTTTGGCAGCTGGAGATGATGGAGATAAAATGTTTTTACTACAAAGACCTGACCGGACCATTGTGAAATTATGATTATTTTTGCTGTACTTTTCAGTGAAATTGGTCCCATTGGGGCATCAAAATGCTGTATACTGGCCATAATTGCAATAGTGCCTCTTTTGCTTGTAATGTTATATAAGAACTTAAAATTGTCTCCTTCACTCAATTTCTTAATGTTTGATACATTTCAGTGAAACACATTTTACCACACACACATGTAAACCTATCTTTTTCAAGATGTTTGGGGGTATTTTGAGTAGTTAACTCGGGAAATCAAAGCTGTATTAATGAAATTAAACGTACTTTTTGCACCTTATCCCCTTTGACAGCTTAACTTTACATATTAAACAGGCTGAGGGTGTAGAACCAGTAACGTCACTTTTAGAGGTTTTATAATTTGAACAGCCAACAGCAGGTAGGTGACAGCTCACCAAAACTATATGTTTATATAATCTTATTACCAAACATTCTTGATAATTTCTAATCAAACAACTCCTTGAAAACATAAGTATGCACATTTTAAGATGCACACATTTGGTTGGTTTACTATTGAAATTCTTTTTGTAATCCAAGCATCATAGTTATTATCAAACACTGGAGTCTTTCAACAGGGATTCATTTTGTGCTGCTCTCCATCTCAATTGTCCTCCAAACCCATGTCATGTGGGTTAAACAGGTCTAATACTCAGGAGGGACTGCTCCTCTACACTGGAGTGGAAGTGCTGCAAAAGTCTCATAGTGGATGTTCAAGTTCTGACAGCATTGTTATGGCAGGTTATGCTGGCCTTGTGCAGCTTCCTGGTAGCCTGGTGGCAGATCCTGGTGTGTCTGGGGGAGCCCTTGCTGGGCCAGGATTTGATTTTGTTGTTCATGGTGTTCCTGAGGTGTATCTTGGGGTGCAGATTGATGCCCTTGTGGTTGGGCCTCTTGTTCAAGATGCAACTGGTTGTCAACTGCATGTACCTCTGGGATAGCATTTCCTTCAACTGCAACAAAGAAACAGTTTTGTATTCTCAGAGGTGAGCCTGTAAGAATCAAACAAGTTTCCAAAGACAAACAATATGGTGCAATCAACACTCACTGTGAACCTCTGGAGGGGGTTCTACTTTCTGTGATTTCAGTCGTTCCATATGCTCAACTGCCTGTAACAATGACGAGTTCATGTGAGGCTTTCTTATAGCGTACACAGTGGATAGTCACAGTAATTTAATAGCTTAAAGGAAATTCTTTTTTATGAAGTCAGAAATTGTTGCCACACTGAGTCTCCACCCACAGATATGGTGTCTTGCTTACATAATGCCTCTACAGAACCACCATTTTCGTATGAACTTACAGCATCAGGATGTGAATGATTTACCACATTCAGTGTTGGAGTAAACCTACTGTTTCAAACCTTGTCTGCAACTAAAATATTTAAAAATCACAATATGCCACTCCCTACCTGTTGCAGCTCAATTTTCTGTGCATTTAACTCCGCCTGTTGTCTCTCCAGCTCATCTCTCTGTTTCTGGAGGTCAACAGCCTTCAGGTTGAGGTCCTGTTCCTGCTGAGCAAGGTGCTCCTCAAACTCCCTCATCTCATCATCTGTATAAGCCTGGTTCTGCTCCAGGGTCTGAACAACATGCAAAGTGGATGTGACGCCATTTATTACAGTCCTACGTCTTTTAAAAAAAAAAAAGTTTTACTCTTAAACAATGTCAACATGATAAATGTATTGCACCTCACCTCCCAGCTATCTGGCTCCAAGAATTCTTTTTTCTTTGTAGCAACCAGGAACTCTTCTAAAGAGACCAGCCTGTCTTTGTTAGAATCCACCTGGGAGGAAGACGGGAGCAAAGAGCTTTATGAGAAGAAATTTATTATACATACTATAATTTATTTATTTAGATGCATAGGCAAAAAAAAAAAAAAACAGTTCCATGAAAAGAGGGTCCTGAGAGTAACTTACAGACCTCATTCATAACATGCTCCCTCATACGTAGCCTCTCTTCCTCCATCTCCACCATATCATCCTCTTCATTGGTGGGGTCATAAATTTTTTCCAGCTAAAATCAGAGAAACCAACAGTCCATTGACCAAGACCATTCACTGCACCATAAAACATTTTCAGATGCCATGGCTTTTACCTCTTTGGTGAACAGTGCCTCCAGTTCCTGTTCATCAAAAAAACCATCTCCATTGGTATCTACATTATAAGGAAAGACAATAAAAGACTGTGGTGAACAAATACACCAGTATCTGTTATATGACATATTAGCACTGACAGTTGCTGGCTGCTACCATGCAATTTGAAAAAGGTCTTGGGGTCAAAATCTTCAGGGTCCAAGCCATCAGCTTCCTCCCACACCTCTTTCAGTTGATTCTGGCTACCCTGCAACACGCAAGCAAAATCACATTTGAAGTACTGACGTTTAAATAACCCATTCCAGTACACAAACACAAAACCAGAAAGATGAAACAGGACAGAAAGGGTTCCTCTTCATTAGCTGGAACAAAACACATCCGTGTCGTCCGTGTGTATGCCTCAATCAGACTTACTGGGTGGTTGACTTTAGGGTGGTCCGCATGCTTCTTCCTCATCTCCTCATAGTGCTCCTCCTCTTTCTTTCTTTCATTCTCATCCAGCGTTTTCAGGTGTTCCTGTCTGTCATGCTCTTTCATCATTTCATACCTCTTGAACTCATCGTGTCTCTCTTTGTCATAGTTCTCCAGATCTTTAGTGGCCTTGATGCAGGAAAGAACAAATCATTCATTTAGTGCAATGTACCTACTTCATAATCATAAAATATAACATTTTAACATGTTGTTACTCCTCCTGGAATCTAAACTTTATTTACTATACTGCATGCATTCAGCACACTATATTGCTTACTGAGATGTCTGAAAGCTTTTACCCCTCTAAGGTTCCATTAATTTTCTATTGTTTCATCTTGTCATGAAATGCAACTTATAAAGATTTTAAACATACTTGAGATAGGCAATCCATCATAGTGAACATCATGTCTGAAATAATTTATCAAAGTCACTTTATCAACATGCACAATGCACACCGATTTGGAAAATATTGTTGGTCCTATAGCACGTACTCGTGGGATGCTCCAACATCTGGGATATCCAGGTCAACAGCTGCAACCACATAACATTTGTGTGCTCTTATGTTATAAAATTAAACCTCCCAAAATAAACGTTATAGCAAAAATGAACATGATATGGCAACATCTGTTTTGTTTGTTTTTTTAAAAAGCTACATATACAGTAGCCAAGTAGGACATTTTTTTTCCTATATTGAATTCCAGGTTCCCAGAGCCTCTCAGTAGTAGCTAACAGAAACTTCATGTGCAATAATACAGGAACATCGACCAAACTTGATTCAGGAAAGACGTTCACTGTAATGGATTACTTTATATATAATATCTTTAGGTATAACCCCGATTCCAAAAAAGTAGGAACGCTGTGTAAAACATAAATAAAAACAGAATGTTATAATTTGGAAACAACCTGTGTTTACCAACTACGGTTTTACGAAGTGTTTCTGAGCCCATGTAGTAATGTCCTTAATACAATCATATGTTTCACAAAGTGGTGAACCTCTCCCCATCCTTGCTCGTGAAGGACTGAGCCTTTCAAGGATGCCTCTTTCATACCCAATACCCATTAAACTCTTTACCTGTGGAATGTTCCAAACAGGTGTTTCTGAGCATTCCACAACTTTCCCAGTCTTTTGTTGCCCCTGTTCCAACATGTTTAATATATGTTGCTGGCATTAAATTCAGAATAAGTATACATTAAAAAAACAAAACAATGAAGTTGGTGAGGCAGTCTTTATAGGAGAACATTTGTTGTACTGTATCTGGCCAATGAGTGTATATAAAAATCTAAACAAGTAAGGTATGCTTTGAAAAACATGCTATGGTAAAGTTGAGTTTAGGTGCAATGTAGTGCATTTTGAAATCATCAATAAGAAACGGAATTGTCTTTTAACATAAAGTATGATACAGGAGGAGACCTACACTTATCCAGTTCTGTACATTACAATTTGTGCTAATAATGCAGCTGCAGGTACTGCAGCAATGATATTGCTATTCTCTACACCTAAAACAGCCTTCCTTTCCTTCCTGGAAGTTAAAAGCAAATAGCTGTCTACAATCCACAAAACTCGTTATTCACTAGCCATTATTGGCGTCTTACAAATAAAGCAGTTGTGTGAGGTCCCATTTTAACATCTCTCTTGTGCAGCACTCCACTGTGCCAAGACGCAACATTTCTGCAAAGTGTGTGCTTTCCATCTGCCTTGTGTATGCTGCCAAATTACTTTGCTAAAATAAGTCAATGGCAGTTTCAATACGTGGAATAGTGTGAACATGTCCTTAATTTAATACTGTTTAATGGCATGAAGAAACAATGAGATTTACCGATTTGATGAGTAGATCCAGGTCATCCACTTCAAATGTATGTGGATTCATATGGTTCAAGTACTCAAACTGTTTCAGCAGAGCCTGGTGGTCCACTGCTATGTCTATTCAGGGAGTAAGTGATGACATAGATAAAAACATACATTGACACATAACATAGCATTTTTCCAATAATTTATTTACCTTTATTTAAGTTGTTGCATCTTACTTTAAATATAAAACAATGAAATATAAATTTTGTTGCACAACATACCATTCCCTCCTTCAAGGTCTTGCTTGGCTTTAATCAGAGTCCGGAGTCGGTTTACCTCCTGCCTCTTCAACTCATCCAGTTTTGTTCTGACATGATGGCTGACAAAGTCCAGCTCTTTGGCCAGCTTACCTTGCTGTATAATATATACATTTTGGAAAAATATTTTAACACTTGGGGTTGTAGCAGTACATAAACACATTAATTAATCAAATATTTCACTAAAATAATTTACATTTTCAGTATTCTGTAAACTTAAAATGAAAAATGCAGTGAAAAAAACTACAATAAAAGACCATCTATTGGTGGATTCGTAGTAAATACATACATACATACTGTACATAGTCAGGTACATAAGTATTTGGACAGTGACACAAATTTTGTAATTTTGCCTCTTTACACCATCACAATGAATGTTATGCTAATAGGACTAAAAAAAAAAAAAGACAAGCAGGATACCTTGATGTCTTCCATGTCTGTATTGCGGAGCTTTTCTCTGAAATGCTGATCTTTCTCTAGAAAATCAATGACTTCCCTGAGGTAGTGGTCGTAGTGGAGTCCAGTGTCCTATAAAATGTTTCAAATTAAATATTACTTAAAAACTCTAGGTTACACATAAGACAATAGTAGTCCTACAATGATCATCACTTTTGGTTGTTTTTTTACTATGACATGTTAGGTAATAACACATTATTATAAGCACCTCTATGAGAGGTTTTGGTGCACTACAGACTGAGTAAGTGAGTAACATAGTATTTTGCTTTAATTGGCCTTCTGCAAATTACCATGTACCGCAGCTGGTCTGCAACACTTACTTATTCTCCAATAAAAAGGCTGCAGTTGTATGCATTCTCAACCCAGGGCAGAATCTGCATCGTATCTGTTCAAGCTCTGTTAAGCCAACGTCAATATTTAACATGGACAAACCCTTCCCCTGAGGCAGACATCAGAGACTCCAATCTGTGCACTCACAAAGCTACAACATCTGGAGCTGTTGTACCGATGATGAAATGGATTTGTGGGATAATAACTTTTGAGTGTCCGATTGAGGTAATTCAATTGTTGTGCAATAAGACATCAGGCAATCTCACATTAGTCCGAGTGATGTTAACAAGCTCTCTCTTGTTTACTGCTGGTGAAGCAGCTAATAACTGATAAAACTGCACAGCATCAGGGCTGCAACTAGTTCATGTTGATAAATGTCTGAGCATTGCTTAATTACTTAATGTATAAAATGAAAAAAATGAAAAATTTGAGAAGATGCAATGAGCAAAGATTTGGAGTATGTGTTTGAATAAAAAAAGTGGAACAATTAATTCAGTTATCAAAGCCAAATCAAAATTTACATCCTGAGAGAAATAACACCTGTCTAATCTATTACTAAATCAGTACAATTGTAGAATCATTTTGGGGGTAGGTACTATGACTGGAACACGAAAAAACAGGAATTATGCTTCGTGATGACTTTTTACTAATTACACATAGATGTTCATACATCTTGTGTATTCTTACCACACTAGCTGGAGGCTCTTCAGGTCTTTTCTCTGGCTCTTTGACTTTAGTCTTATCCATACTGATGGGCACTGCCTCTAAACACAGCAGCTGGACTAGCAGCAGTATCCAGCCGGCAATAAGGGCCCGGGTCCAACACATCTACAAATGAGAATTAGCGTTACATTAGCTACAGTATTATTTACATTGTGTGTGTAGGTGAAGAGTCAATGTGTCTCTGGGTATATAACGGTCACTGTGTGGTTATCTTCCTGATTTACTCTTACTCAAACAGCTCTTCTAGCTCGCATAGATTGTATACATTACTGGCTAGCTAATGATCTCCAGAGGAAACTGTTGGTGTTGGGCTGTTAGCTTTAGCAGTGCCACTGACAGATTTGGCTAATGAGAATCAAGCACCTAAGCTACTCATGTCTGCTGTGACTCTGAGCAGCGAAGTTAACGTTACACATTCATGACACTAAACGTAATGTTAAACAAAAAATGCTCCCAAAAGAGCGCAATAGATGTGTGTCACTCGTAAACTCAGTTTAATGTGAATACCGGACCTCACCTCAGCTCTGCTTTCCTCCCGTCGCATCTTGTCAGCTGAAGTTGTGTTGGCAGATGATACATTCAGTCGGCAGCTAGCTCGCTAGTCAGCACGATAGGTTGTGCGCGTGGCATCGTTCACCACAGTGGGCAGTTCAGCTTTCTGTCAGACGGACTACCAAGTTGCGTTGCACTGAATCTTACGTGGCGAGATGACAACGGAGGGGGTGGGCGGATACTGCTTATTGATCGAATCAATAACAGCGATTTCAAAGTGTGAAGGCCAAGAAACACACATGAGACAGAAAGATAAAGCTTGTGATGCTAAATGACAAGTTGTAGCTCTTTTCGTGACCACATTTTTCTAGTGTTTTCTAGCCTGATTTATTTATTTATTGATTCCTCACCAGAATCTAATGTATAGGCTAATAATAGCTATGCACATTTTCTTTTTTTTTTATTATTTCATTTCCGAAAAAGAGAATGCTGTTTAATTGATTTACATATGCACAACACATCTTCTACTGTTTTACTGCACCTGCGGTATAGTAAAAGTAGGCTATTCAAATTATGTATAAAAATAGTAATACCACAGTCTAAAAAACTACTCTAAAACATTACTGTAAGTATAAGCCTTACATTTAAAATGTTACATAAGTAAATGTACATAAGTATACAGTAATCAGTAAAATGTGTTGAAAGTAGCGATTAGTCCATTGACCCCTGTTAGTATTATAACATGTTATAGTATTGGATTATTGATGCAGCATTTACATTTTGCAGTTAGTAAAGGTGGAGCTAATTTTAACTTTAGATAATGTCGTTTAATCAATAACAATGCATTATATTTCATAAGCAGATAATATGTTTTGTATGTAAAATATTACTCTGCAGAGTATCTTGTGAGTGTCTGAGGCTAAATGTAGGGGAGTATAGGTAAAACGTAGCACAAAATAACATGGGAATAGTAAAGTAAAGTAGGCTAGCACTGAGTACATTTCACTAAAGTTGAGTAAAAACAAAATTTTTACTCAACTTATGAAGCAGCAGTCTGTGATTAATGTGTCCAAGTTGATCTTTCACCCCACCCCTGCTCACTGTGCTCATGGGGAGATCTTACATGGAACCTCATGGCTGTACTTACAGATGGTTATACTCCTCCTGCAGCCTGCATAGGCAGATGAAAACAGAGCGTCTGTGAGCTTTCTGAAGATACTCAAAGAACTCTTAAAAAAGAATCTTAAATAAACAATACTTTTTTCTTGGTATTTCTTATATGCAAATACGCATACACAGCCATCCACTTGTCTTATGTGTTGTAATATGTAGCCTACATTATCTGGGTATTTCCATCCTTGAATCACAATAAAGCACTTTGTGTGTAATGTCATTGTTAGGAGTCCTTTACCAAATATTTAAATTCACTTGGTTATTCATATACATATAGCTTTGCTTCAAATACACCTGAATCAATGCTGCACCCTAGTTAGACATTAGGGGGCGCAAGCGATTTGACACAACAGCAAGTCAAAATTGGTTAACTGTTTGTAAAGTATACAGTCAGATGAGCTGTGGGTAAGCCTATTACCAGGTAAAACCACACACTGGTATTGATTATTAACAATCAGATAGCTGTGGCACAGGAGGAAGAGTGGGATGGCAGTCCAATACAATATGTCAAAGTGTTGAGGACACTGAACCCAGACTCCTGCCATTGTAAAGCACTTTGAATAAGATCTATTACATGAAGAACTTAGAGATAATGAGTGATTGATTATAACCAACTCTACCTTTATTAATAACCCAATTTTTTATTATAAAAAATAAAATTACAGATTTAAAAAAAAAAGAAGATGTAAACTGCTCAAATCAGATTCCCTCTTGTTCTTGTTTCAGATACTTGGACCAGGTTGGAAAGAGGGTATAAATTTGTTGCCCAGAAGTTTTTAAAAACATTGGCTTTCTGCTGGAAACCTAAAATTCCATAAAGACTATTTATATGTCTTGGCACGTAGAGAAAGACAATAAATCTAAATTTTTATCTGGATCACTTGGCTTATGACTCAAGCTAACATCCCTGCCCTGTAGGTGTTAGTGTAATGGATCATTGAGCTGGAAGGCAATTCATTATTGTCTTAGATCATAACTAACAAAGAAAGTGAAAGAAGGGAAAGATCAGCACTTCTTTTTAATCAACAGTGATGATTAAATGGACTGCATAATGAACAGGAGACTTCTGTCTTAATATACTCCACACTGTGTTTAGTTAATCCAGGCACTCTGAGACGCCTGTACACACTCGTTTATACCTTATCTTGTTCAGATTACGGGATAACTTGAAAAAATGCATTCAGAAAAGACGCTGTTGATTTTCGACGTGGGCATCTGCCAGATAGATTAGAACCCAAACTGTTGCAAGCTAAGGAACTGAAAGTCGGAAGAGAACAAGCACATGTAGGAAGCTGTGATTCAGCAGGAGGAGGCTCTCTGAGGAGAGGACGATAACATTGAGTCACCTTGCTGCATTGTGAGCCACTGGCAGCCGAGAGGCAGGAATCAGCAGCAGACAATACTGCAGAGCCGCACTGTACTGCACATCAACTATGTGTACATCTGTGTGTAAATCACTATGTATAAGTGGGTGTGTGTGTGTGTAGTGGGGATGATGATAAATCATGGCAAGGTCAAAATTACAGAAACTGAGTGGATACCAGATGATTACACTGAAGTATGTATGATGTTCCAGCTACCCTGCCCTACATTTTGCAGGGGTGTCTGTGGAAAACACAACATGTTAATTGTGCAGTACAACGATATCAATCAATGTCAATTATACAGCATTATTATTGATTAATACAGACGGTTTTCTGCCTGTTGCAGATCCCTGCTTGACCTTAAAGAACACCGATTCTCCAAACCGTGGCGGAGTTTCTTCTTCTAATGTGTTGCAGTTGGTTGGTGCTGTTCTCATATTGAGACAGGTGTAATAATGCATAATTGTTCTTTAAAGGTAACATACAGATGAGCATGAAATTTGTGGGAAAATCTAAATTAATAACAGGTGCCGTGGTGTTGGTCCGCTACGAGCTGCAAAAACAGATCTAATGCTGCTTGGCATAGGCCGATGGTGGTGGGGGGCACTGTCTAACACGTCTCTCTTAAAAGTTGTAAAATGGGATTAGATCTGGTGATTGTAAAGGCCACAGCATATGCTTCATATCAGTTTAAACTCATAAACCATTCAGTGCCCCCGTGTGTCCTGTGTAAAAGCATGTGCATTTGTTATGTTTCTCGACTTATTAACTTGGTTTTTAAATTTAATTTATCACCTGTCTGCAGATCTAACTTACTTAATAATTAATGTCTTATTATGTGTCCCCTTATGAACACCCTAGAACAGCCTTATGAAGACCCTACAGTAAATGTAGGGTTAGAAACATATTAGAGCAGGGGAAATCCTTTTGTTCCCTAACTCTTAGAGGTTTACAGTGAATTGGTTTCTGCACAGCAGCTGTACTATAATGTTTTTTCAGAGGAAATGTTTTATCTGTCACTGTCTTTGAAGAACACTGCCTCAAACCATGCACTGGACAGTCATCATGTGTCCATCCACAAAGGACACATGATGACTGTAATATACCACACAAGGTTGTCAGATATTTCTGCATGTCTCTCTAGGATTGTTTGACAAGTTTATTGGGATATCTTCAAATCACATAATGTAACATAAAACATTTACTTAAGAGAGCGTGGCACGATGAAGTGGAACCTTGCAGGCTGCAAAATAACTCATGTGCCAACATTACTGTGACTTTGAACATTGCCCGCTGTGTCATGGAGCCAAAGTGAAATTTATGGGCAGCATTGGCAAATTAGGCAGGTGTGTTTGATGCAGTGTAAGCATTATTGTAATGTGTCATGGTCAGGAAGGCTCTCTGTCCTCAAAGCGACGGCAGTGAAGTTGATGTCAAGCTGACAAACATTCACACACACACACACACACACACACACACACACACACACACACACACACACACACACACACACACACACA
>JBBPCS010000130.1:16176881-16195179 GCA_037974645.1 Hollardia meadi
ACACACACACACACACACACACACACACACACACACACACACACACACACACACACACACACACACACACACGGTTTTACAGAAACTTGTAGCACTTAGATGCTTTTTATTTCTCTGACTCTTCAGTCTTCATGCAGTAGGCCTACTGAATACATCTGATTTAAAGAAGTCTTAAGGGGTTTTCCCGGGATGTGATTTTCACCGTTTTTACAGAGACAACATTGGTTAACACACCTCCAGTTTAAGCTGATGACACCGGGGTTAAAGTGCAGACACGCCTCCTGACCAGGTTGTCCTTTTTAAGCCTGGATATTTCCAGTTGTTGTCTGACTTTATCCATTTTCATAGAGACCATCATTCTTCTGTTCTTGTGCCACAATTCCTCCACTGTTTTATTATTTTATTTTTATTGGTTCTGCTGTCAAACATTCCCAGCTAAAGGACTGAACATATGGTTGAAAGCAAACTAATTAAATATTCCTTGTCTCTTCACGCATGGCAAGCCCCTGTCTATTATAAGCCTGGGATAAAATATTTGATATAAAATATGCACATACAGCCTAAAAGAAGGAAAATTAAGCGTATTAATCTATTTTGAAAAGAGATATTGAGATATTTTTGCTTCCATGTGTGTAGAACCCTCCTAATATTACTTTAAGGAATCCTAGCCCAGGTTTCCTTACTTTTTACTTCAAGTATGTCCCAAACAACATGTGTCCTGAAATGTTCCAGTCACAAATTCCAGCTTTACAACCTCGAGGTTTACTCCCTACCTTTCTCCGCAGTGGGCTAGCTTCATTTATTATTCTTTAATCATCTACCAGGCGGATACTTGGTATACTACACAAACTCGGGGAAGTGGTCCGAGTTTGGTATTCTTCCCCTTTAAAAACTATGCAGCCCTAGCGGTGGGTATTATCTGGACAACCCTGGAAAAGTCTGCGGAGAGCGAGAGGGGGAACAATCCGAGTCGGAGAGATCATGGCGGCACCTCTCGGACGGGACACCCTGCCTGACTACTGGTCGTACGGAGTTTGTAGAGATGGCCGGGTCTTCTTTATTAAGTGAGCGGGGGTTTTGGTTTTGGTTTTACTACTCAACGCTTCTTAACGAGGCGTTATTAACGTGGAGGATTTTTCGTTGTTTTGTTATCGTTTAGTAACAGGTGTCTGTCTTGCAGTGATAAAACTCACAGCACCACTTGGCTACATCCACGCACTGGTGAACCTGTTAACTCGGGACACATGATACGTTCAGGTACGCGAGAAATTCTGATTTGTAGTAAACCGAGGGGACGTTTTTTTTAATTTAATTTTTTTTTTTTTTTTTTTTTTGCTGCAATGTGTTTTCTGTCTGTGGCGGGTCGTTCAACGTGGTTTTTGTTCGTGTTATAGATTTGCCTAGAGGATGGGAAGAGGGCTTCACGGACGAAGGAGCCAGCTACTTCATCAAGTGAGTGGCCTCATGAGCATTGTTGCATTGTGTGACCGTGTAAAATTTGATGGCGTGAGCTGGTTCTTCCGCGTTAAAGTGCTCTGTGTGAAATGCTTTAATTCCCTTTCTGTCACGGGGCAGTTCTGACACGTTTTAGTTGCAACTCTAACTAGATTAAACTTCTTATATAATCATACGCTAATGGCAAATGACACTTAACCACACCAGCATATGCACAGACAGGTCCCATCGGATAGGTGAAACCAATTACCTCTGCCTGCATTGTGAATGGAAAGTGGCAGTGCCTAGCAGGACAGGAAGAAGGCTATTAAAATTCTCCTCACATCCTCCATGCAGGACCTCTACTCTCTCCATTAGATAGGTGTACAGCCTTGGTGTGTGTGTGTGTGTGTGGCAGTGTGTGTGTGTCTGTGATAGAGAGACTGGAAAGGTTGCAGTAGAGGGGTGTGACCATGTAGTGACAGAGATGAATGGCATGATTGCATTATTGAAGCAAAGAGGACAGGATTTACAAAGTCACAGAGCAGTTTATTTGGCAGATTTTCACGTCCTTCACAAATCAACATTTCTATTGTTTTAGATGGAAAATCAACGAAAAGGCTCCACACCATCAGTACCACACCGACACATCTGTTATGTTTAGATGAAGAATTATGTGCATTGTATTTGCATTTTCATCAGCGGTGTTTTTACACGATGGATTTCAATTTGTACTGTGAGAGAAACCAGGACACAATAGCAACCAGCAAACCACGCTGAAAGCAATCAGATAAGTCAGGGTAACAACGACAAACAGAAAGCCCACTCTGAAACAGAGAGGAGACAAATTCTTCGTTGGTGCTGGATCATTGTGAATTAAAGTGACTCCTCCCACCATAGCTTGTTTAAGGTTTTGTAGTTCCACTACCCGTAGTGCTGTCATGGCCCTTTTAGTTTGCCCCATTTGTTCCAGACAGAAGGCCTGTATGATGAGTTTTTATATCCCCATAGCTGCATTCTCTCTAGGCGTGATAGTTACTAATAAGAGGTCTTTGCTCAATGACATGCTCTGCAGACACCAACACTGAATTAACAATAAAGACTTTTTTTTTCATTTTAGCATTGCATGCACTCAGAAATAAGTATAAAACAGTGCAAAACAAAAGAGATACTATCATTGGTGTTTATGTCACAGATGATAAATTTTACATCCAGGTTGCACTGAGCCAAACAATTGGATATCTTTGCATTCAACAGCCACTCCGAAAGACATTCTGGCATCCAAAGATCTGGGCTTTTAAAAAAAAAGACACAAAATGGTTTCAACTAACAAATTGTTGTCGCTGACGCTTAAATTGTGTGTAGAAGAAAGGCGCTCGTTGTGTTTCCCTAGTTCACGCAGTTTTCCTCTGGAAGAAGCGAGAACAATGCAACAGTGGAGTTGTGTGATATATGGCAGCCTAAATGTCAAGGCTGTTAAATCAGTGGACTACTTGTTGCCCAGCTGACTTGGTGGAAGGATCCTGTTTTGCTCCTGCTCTCTGCTTGTTTCTTTTGTTTTTTAAGAGCTAATTTCTTGGAGTCAAACAGTGGACAGGAACCCACCAAGATTGTTCAGCTTATCTTAAACACATCTTTCCATGTTTCTGTTGGTGCGTGAAAGAAAATCATTGTGTGTTTGCCAGAGTGGGTAAAACTTCTGGATGATTTTTTTTTTCTATTAATGATATAATTGTGTTGTGGAAAATTGCTAATACAAAAATATCCTGGCTCACAATTACCAGCTCCAGTAAAAATGAGCATAAATGTAAGCTTGTATCATGTGACTTTGACTTTGTAAATATCTTACAGTAAATTGTAACACATTAATATTGAGGTAATGCTATAATATTGATCACAGTATTCATGTTGTCTGTATCAGCCACCCAAGATATGAATGTATACAAACATGTTAAAACACAGCACTGATTTGAATGGTATATTACAAATTGATGGTTTACTTGTTGATGGAGTATGACTATGAAGTGCCATATTGAAGTTTAATGTTGACTGGTGATTGGTGCACAGCTCAGTGTTGGAAATTAATGTTGACGCGGCCATTTATTATTCTGGGGATGGAGTACTGCCATTTTCTCATTGTGGAGAATCGTATCTCTGGTGGTTTATTTGATTCATTGCAGACCTGGATGCCAGATTTCTGTATTTGTCCCATGTGTCTATGGGGTATACAGTACAGGAAGTGTCGCTTGTGTTGAACCTGGCTTTTAACTCCAGCACTCAGCTAATTAAGTTATGAGTGGATACACAGGCCTGTTTAATTTATTACTACTTTGTTCTTAAAAGCAAGACATGGTTTGGCTGATTAAATGTTAAAAACACTCCAGGAACATCCTAACAGCTTTGATGCATAATATGCTTTGGTTATTAATGTTAGCTGGCAAAAACTGAAACACCTAAGAGAGTGAAGATGGCTCCACCTCAGTAGGATTGATCCTTAAAATCACATTAGAAAAATTGGAAAGGATCTTGGACTGTGGCCCTATTCTAGACCATTAATAAAATCACAAGTGTTGGTTTTTATTTTATGACTGGCTGCAACTCAGGCTTTTAAAATTCCTATTAATACTACAGGGACAACCCCAATTAGCACCCCATTTTTCAGTGCCAAGGTGCAAGTCATGTTTGTTTGTTTTTTTTGTTTTGTTTTAGTGAAATTTCATCTCACACCCATCTCATTTCCACTTAAACATCAGACTTTCCGAGAGGCTCTGTTGAAGTGTTCAAGCAGAAAGCACAAAGCGTAGGTTCTCTGATACAGACCACTGCTGTCCATCTCTTCTCATCTATTAGCTGTCCAGGAAGTACAGCAACAAACTCAAGTGGGACTGAAGTCCACATGGCGCTGCCGTGACAACGCTCAGGAGATTTGGTTGTGTGTTGATGGTGGAATTTAGCCGAGGTGGAGTACAAAGGCTGGATTGTTTAGACGCTGCTGCTTGGCAAAACTCACATTTATTTACACCTCCCTGTAGAGGAGGTATCAGTTTAACCTGAGCGATCAGTTTAATGTTTGCAGTGATTTATTTCGGATGGGCCAAAGCTCTTTTCAACCTCTTTGACTGAAAGTGTTAAGATAAAATATAGTGTCAATTATGTAGCTTCTACATGAAGTTTTTAGTTTGGGTTTTTGTTCAGTTAAGTTACAGTACTCTTAATGCATATTGAGATACTGACATTATCAATAGACTGAAGAAGAAGGGGATTGTCAAAACTATTGGGTGAGGTCTGTTGTCATCTGTGGCAGCAGATTAAAATAATGTCTCTTGCTGTCGTACTTCTGGCAAATCCCCCAGGAAGTGACCCAATTTGAAAATCATCTTCGAAAACCTTCCCATTTCTCTACAAATAAAACAGGCCCCCTGTGTTAAAGTAAACTGACAGAACAAAACAAAGAAATTGGACAGCAAAAAGTATAGTGTGTTTACTATACTGTAAAATTAGCTACAGTGCAACCAAGTTAAGCTTCCTTTTCAAGCTTTAAGAGTAGGATTCCTTAACTGTCATGAACCTTGATGCATCCTTCATACTGTAAATGGTCAAACAGATATATTTGTAACAGATGACATGACTGGAAGAACAATTGGAAAGAATGCAAAAAATTAAATACATTTGCTACAGAACCATGAACACGGTGGTTAACTAAAGACTTAAGCAATGTGAGTATTTTTTTTAAAACTTATTTTAATATGATTCATTTATGATGTATTTGTATATCTTAATAAGACATTGTGTTAACAAGTAAAACTGGGAAGTTCAGTTAGGTGTACTCTCCACCACATCACTGGCACTCACTCAGCATAGGAAAAGTGCAATTCTATAGCTCCCTGAGGGAAAAACTGACCCCACTGAGGTACAATGATGTCCTGTTGAGGACAAAGTTCACATTGTTCAATGGCCTTACAATGTGGGACAGCACAGGGGGAAGTGTTTGATATAAAACTCACAAAGATTTCTCACCAAAAAAAACCCTTCTGTCTCAACTTCACTTACTCATCAGATGTGATAAATATATATGACATTTATATTTTATTGTTATCGAACATTTTTAGGGCTGTTTAGCTTCACATTCTCCTGCCCCTTGTGATGTTTTTAGGTTGTGCTTGTATTTTGTAACTAGCTTGCTATTTTTGATCAAGACATGATGCGTTAATTAGCCATGTGGTGTTTTGGGAGTTTTGAAGCAAGGCAATTTAATGGAGGATAAAAAAGAAGTTTAGTATCCCTACAGGCCCTTAATCTTAAGGCCGTCTTAATGATGCTTTCTTTTTTTCTGCAAATGCAGCAAATCCATACATCATTGCTAAGCTGAAACATGATTGCCAAAAACGAAGAGGGCATAAATTAGACCCAAGGCCCTTTCAGATTTTAGATTCTTAGAATATGAAAGATATTTATGTGTAATTGTACGTATCAGAATTTCTCAAATACTAAAAACGTGTTCAACTTGAGCTATTTAGGAACAATTTGTCTCTTTCTGGATCCGTCATATTGTACCTTTGACTTCTAAACTCTTATCGTGGGGTAAAACATCTAATATGTTTATGAGTGTATGAGTCTTGCTTGACGTCACTTTTGAAGTGTTTTTCCAACTGGCCCTCCTTTGGGCCAGAGGCTTCATGTTATTGGGTTGTCCTTCTGTCCGTCCGTCCCATTCTTGTGAACATGATGTCTCAGAAACACCTTGATGGAAATGTTTTAAATTTGGCACAAATATTCACTTGGACCCAAGGATGAACTGATAAGATTTTGGTGGTCAGCGGTCAAAGGTCAAGGTCTCTGGGACCTATTAAACAAATTTTTAGTCAACTCAAGAAATCATATGCTAATTATGACACAATTTTACACTGCTGTCGGGCTGAAGATGAATGTGAAGGATTTATGTGTCAGAAATATAGCGCTTCTTTGCAGCAACAACCACATTTGAAGGAGTTTTAGTCCACCACAAGCTCTTTGAGTTTGTTGATATTGAGCTTCAGGTGGATGTCGTTGCATCATGTGACTATCAGCCACTACATATATTATATGAGTCTGGACAGACATGGATGGAAACTGCAACTTGAGTGGTGTGCGGGGGCATACAACCGCAGGGTGGTAAATCTAGTTTAGTTTAGGTATTATGATTACCAGCTTTAATGTTGCTTACGTGTCAGATGCATTCACTGCAATTCAGACAGCTTATTACAATCAGATCTCTGCTTTTAAACATTTTTGACAAGGTTGTTGGACATACATTTTTAATTTGGCTCACTAATTGCTCCTACTCCTCGAGGATACTTTAAACTACATAATCAGTGCTCCTCTCATTAAATACATTGAGACAAAATCACAAAACTGTTCTTGAAAAAATATGCAGTTTCTACTTCACTGGTGCGCGGAGGCATACAACCAGGAGGCGTTTTTTTTTTTTTTCCTTCAAAGACGAAAAGAAGCATCAGAATCTTATAGTGACTCCCTGAGAAAAGGTTAATGCTCAGGTTAAGATTAAGACCTCATACCTCATCCTTGGGTTGTATTGATGCTTAACAACATAATTCAGAGACATTAGTCTAAGTTTCCATTGGGTAGTGAAGAGATATGAGACTCACTACTGTAAGATATGCTAAGTACCTTTCATGGTTGCTTAAAGGATTGTGGGTGTAAAGGGAAATTGTTGTTGAGTGCCATGCAAAGTAATGATGAAAGGCTGAAAACACATCACTGAATGCAAATCAGATAGAACTCTCCCGCTACAGGCAGCAGATGGGAGAAGAATCAGTGCAAATGTTTCAGCAACGTTGAGGCAAGGGTGACAAAAAAAAAAAAAGGGGGGGGGGCCCCTGTACATCCAATGAATACTGCAAGGACATTAATATCTATAAATCTATTGTACTATCTAAGTGTGTGCCTGTGTATAACCTGGTATTGGGTATGTCATTCGGTTCATGCAGTCGGAACATATGTTTTACTTAATTAGATCCCATTACACCAACAGCTTTCCTCCTGTATGTGTTCTCCAGTGAGCAAATATTAATGTCATATTTATAGGCCCTCATGCTTTGGCTCAACTCTTCCTTTGATGACAGAGTCTCAGGTAATTTCACTTTCCAAGTTCATTCGTCGTGAATGGTTAATGTGAGAAGCTTGCAGACAGTGCTGCATGTGCTTTTCAGTTTTCCTGGCCACAAGGGCCAGCTGTGCTTGTTGAACTGCACCTACAGAGCTCCACATTGTACTGTAGGATTCATATTTCTTGTGTCTTCAGACTCTGATAGCATCACTTTCTGTGCAGTTTGTGTACCTTTGAACTCCAGGGTAACTAAGCATGCATTTACTCTACAGAACCAGAGAGCAAACATGTTAATGCCAAGGCATCAAAAGAACCACACCCTGGTGATGCTAAATAATAATAATAATAATGATAAAATAATCATTATTACTAAATAATAAATGCTAGGGTAACAATTATCTTCAGCCTTCTTACTTACTTTGTAACAGGGACACTCTTAATACATACTGAATCTGTTGTTTGGCTGTAAAATGTTTTTTCTTGTCTGACAGATTTCTGTTTCCTACAGAGATGTCTGATAAGCACACTTATTATTCAAATTAGCAACCAAGCTGCATCATGATTAGATTTTTTGTGTGTATTTGGTTCTGTGAGTAGAGACATGATGTTTTGCTGTATAGTAGACCATTCCCAGCTGGCCTCATTTAGATTTATTTTGTCATTAGATGACATTTTCTATCTTGGAGTCAGGGAAACTCATCATCATCATCAGATGATTTCATATCGATATAGTGTCTTGACATGGTATTCATCGTTTGGCTCACATATACATCGCTTCTGCAGACCTTTCTGTGTGAACACAGTTCAGTCTCTTTCCATCCCTCAAGCTGTTTTTTGAGACAGTGACCTTCAGATGAAAATAGATACTCTGAAATTGTTGTGTCAATCTTGACAGAAAAAATCCTGATGGATCACATTACTCCCATCTTATCTTTGCAAAATACAAAAATATTGAATGGGGGCATTATTTTATGACAGGGAACTATAAAACACTGCACTTCTATAACACACTGCATGTTTTGTCAAGTTAGACAGACTTTTTTTATGCTTAAAAATGTCTGCTGGTTGGAGAATGTATTCAAATGCTTCATTCTTATTTTTCATTATTCTTTGAATGAGGCATCATCATTTTATGTGTACTTGCTGATGAAATTACCAAATTATCAAATGAGTAATTAGCTGAAAACATACATTTGTAGTTCTTATTGCAGCATCAAAGGCGTAGTTGTTTTTTTTTGACAAAATACCAGCACCTTGGCTTGTGCTACCTGATTTAAATTTAACTCCCAGATATGTTACACTTCTCTCCCCACCATTGCACCATGTGTGCTGTGCAGGGAATGAAAATACTGAATGAACAGACTCGATGCATTTCAAGGTCAAGAGAAGAGCACCAAGATGTAGTGCTCCTTTACTAGTCTTTGCACCATCTTAAAACAGTGCTCAAAATATTTTCTTCATTTTCTTTCTGTTTTTTTTTTTTTTTACAGAAGAAATTGGTGGATAGAGCAGAGAAACAATACATGAAACACTACGGACACTTCTCTCCCTATGATAGACATGCATAGACACACGAAGATCCTTGCATTGAAGCACGATTCATTAATCCTGTGAAGATGGCAACGGTGCAAGTGCTAACGCCATCTTTCCCTGCAGATGCATGGCTACTGAAATTGATATTAGGATTCATGGCCAAGGAATTGCAAATGGGCTGTTGGTGAGGTAGCGCGCCCTCTCAGTCTTTATAGGATAATTTATGTTGACCGTTTGTCATCATCAGTAGATCCACGATCATGCTTAAATCGTTTCCAGCCATTATGTTTGTGCATCTATCTTCTCTCCTTTCTTGTCATGTGCCCTGAATTTAAGGCCAGAACATTTTATAAATAGAGCTGCGTTGTCAATATCATGTCCAAGATGACGTATTACAAAGGCTCATGACAGTTAAACAATTGTTACTGTTCAGTCCTGCCAGGGTCTACAAATAGAGTCGGAGGTTAAAGCAGCGGACTGAATAAAGATGATAAAAACAATGAGTAGATTGAGAGTCTGGTACAGTGGATGTTTGTGCTGCAGAATAGAAAGGAAGCTTTCCATCAGGCCTTTTTTTGGACTTGCAATATTTAACCCTGGGATCCTGCAATGAATGAATACATTAAGAGCTGCAGGCCTGGGGTGTGTGATGATATACATTATCTAGAATGAGTCAGTCACTGTCCAGACAGCTTATGCAGGTTTACCAGTCAGAGCTGGAGCTGCAAGAGTCAGAGCAGAAACGGGGCAGGGAAGATGCCCGAGCTGGGATGGGGACCTGCTGTTGCAGTTGCCGGCCCCTTGGCCAGGGGAGTGACTCGGCCGATCATAAAACAGAGGTGGTTGCCAAGCTGGAACTCTCCAGTTTGGAGAAGGAGAGCCAGATTGAGACAAGGTAACGCTGGTTTGAAGTTTTGTTTTGGGCATAGTGTAAAAGACATCCTGTTTTTAAACAACAATGCTAGAATCTGGATATCTGCAACATGCTATGGTAACGTACAACTGATATATAAATGGAAGTGGCGTGCAATGCAACAAACGACTGACAAAAATGTTAGTTTTCTATAAAAACAAAACGTTTTCATTTCTTTTCCATTTTGTTAATGCAGGAAGCACTGCACCTGAGTTATTTCAGATGCCTCTCTGTGAGAAAAAAAAAGAGTTTGTGTACCCTCCCTCTGATTGACTTCAGACGACAGTTTTTCTGCCGCAGTCTATCAGAGGCAGTGTGACTGGAGCCACTGCAGAGAGAAGCAGGTCCCCACACTGCTCTCAACTCGCCAGACGGGTGAGAAGAGATGTGATTATTTAGCAGGCACAAAGGTGGAAGATGGATGTTGTATACAAAAGAGAAAGTCTTTCTAGAGAGTATATCTGAGACCCAACCTCTTTGTCGAAGTACTTATTTTGTCCAAAAGTTTTCAGTGTTTGGTGTAAAAGTGATGAACATTAAAATAGTTAATTCAAGTGTGAGGAGCTCACATCACCAGTAGAAAATGTAAGACATTATAGTGATTTTCTGCTGGCATAGAAAATGTGCATTTAGATAAAAAGCACTTATGTGAAGGTATCCATCTGTTAAAAGATAAGATGTGCCACAAAAAGGATTTCACTGAGTTCTACAATGAACACTTGCTATGTTACATGTAGAACATGATCTGATTTATAGTATAAACTACACTGTTAAAGAAAGCTGCACTAATCAGTGATTTCATGGAGCAAATGAATAGGTGTAATGTGAAACGCCTCATTCATAGTGACCAATCCACCCAACGCTGCTACATTCTCAGCTCTATTGAGCATTTTTTCAGGTCATTGTTTTGGTTTTACTGTTTTAATTCAATCTCACCACTTTCATCACCGTTGTTTCTAGCTTTAGCGTGCAGTTGTTTTCACTTCCTGCCCAGGCCTAAAAAGTTAGCGACGAGCAGGTGAACAAAGTGGCACACTGAGCAGCTAAAAAGAAGAGTTTGCAAAGGCCAAATGACTAGAAAGAGAATGAATATTAGACTCGGGTGGCCAGAAACACAACTCCAAATGACTGCTAATGCTCCTTAGTGACTGCTGGAATTTCTAAATGGGCAACAGTTTGTTAACAAGTTCAGCAGAGCAACTTTATAAGATGATATGTCCATGCTTTTTTTCAGCTCACTCAATCAGGTTAGGGCAGAGAACAATCGGAGGCTGTCAAACACAAGATGAGCTTGAACTAACTGATCTATGTTCTTGTGAGAGCAGGAAATGGTGGCATGTCCTTATTGAAAATGAATTATATCTTTTAGGAACAATAGACGGCTCAGACGGTTCACAGCTATTTTTAACGTATCACCTTGAAGATCTGTACAAATCTACTTAATTTGACATTTATCGACTGATCATAGAGTATGTAGCAATAAAGGTGCTTTATGGCGTTTCACGCGATACATATTCCTTAAGGTATATTATCTAAAGTCTGAATAACCTAACACTTCAATATGCCTATGTTCAGATTGAGTGCATGAGCTCTGAAAAAATGTTTCTCATTGTGGATTACTTGTTGAATATTGCCATTCCCGTTAATGGAATATCGAGTGTTAAGATAAATGAAAAGGTCCGCCAGGCCAGTGCTGGTGAAAGCAGATCTGGTGGTTTGGGCAGTTTCACCCACTGCAGCATTTATTGAACACATTGACCACACAGCTGTGTGAGTTCTCACAAACCAATCCAATTTAATTAGTGCAGAGCTGTAAGGCTTATTCCTTATTCACGAGCTGATCGATTCTCCTTTTTACTATTCCAAATCTTTGTGATTTGATCATTTAAGATGTGATCAGCCTCTACTTCCAACCGTCTGTTGTTTGTAATTTGCTCTGTGAGATAAAGTTTTGCAAAAAAAAAAAAGATGTGGTGTTGATTTTGACAGCATATTTTTTATTGAAAATTCACATCACTGTAAGAAACGTTTGACTTCATTGTGATGTACACCCTTATCTGTTATTTAACCATTGAGACATGGTGGACCATGTGCATGTTTGTTGGAAAGTGCCTTTCTGTAGGTCGCCACTAGAGATTGCTGTTGAGTCTTTTGATGAGTCTATAGTCTTTGAGTCTATTAGACAGTTTGGTGAAATTTCTTATTTGTTTCTGTTACCATTACTTTTGTCTGTTACTATTATTTTTATTTAGACAGGAGATGCATTAAGGGTTTTGGCACTCAAACTTTTGTTATTGTACAGGCTCCGGTTCATATTGTGCACGCTTGTGCACAAAACTACCTGTTTTCAAAAAATATTTATTAAGGTTTAGCTTCATAACTGAGTTTAACTTTGTTATAAATGTCTTACATTTCCATCATAAGTTGGTTTATTAATCATTTTTCAGTCATAATGCCCTTGTCCTGCATTTGACAAAACCTTTGCACCAGCAAGCATCAGTCCTGTCTACGTACTTACTCGACAATGTTTCCTTCCTTTAAAATTAACTTTAGTCTAACAACTTAATACCTGTGGTGTATTTGTGAAGCCTTATTTCTGGTTTGTTGGTTTTTTGACAGACTGGGATTGATTCAGTGTTATTCTAGCTTCATTTTGTTATATAACAGCCAGGAGAACAACAGTGGAAGTAGGCAATAGAGTGAGGTATGGATGTTGACGTGGCTGTCCATCGTATGTATCGACCTAAACCCCCCACGTCCAGCCCTCTGCTCTTATCTATATGTCTGTCTGTGGATTATTGAACCAGCACTGCAGCAGCCTGAGCCAGCCACTCAGCTATAGTCTGCCCCCCCATCCTTTCTCCCTCTCTCCCTGGCTGATTGGGATGTGATCTGATAAGGAGGACTCGAGGTGAGACTAAAGGCTCTAGTTGCAGTCAGAGACCAAGGTCAGCACTTAACGTTGACTGGACAGCACAGCAGGGTGAATGCTGCTCATCTGTGGTCACCAAAAGGAGTGGTGGCTTCAGAGTTTCTTAGCAAGCCAGGCCCTTCACTTTTCCTCCTTTTTCATCTTCTGTATAGTGACTGAACAATGGAGCGTTATCACTTTATTACTCCAGAGGCTGCGTAGAGCTACATACTGCAAGAGCTGGCAGTGTTACTGAGTGATCGAGAGAAGAGACGGAGCTGAAACAGCAGTTATACTCCTATCTGACACTGCTCTTTGTGCCCTACCTAGCACACCCACCTATAGCACAGTACACATAGTTAAAACAGGCTCTGTTAGCGTACGTTTAGAGAACAGAAAGGGACACTCCTTATTGATTGTCTTCAGGATCAGGACAGATTTGGACATGTGAGACTTTTGAATTGGACATCCTGCTTTCCACACTTGGTCACTAACTGGTGAGTAGAGCACATGGGCAGGGGACTTGAGAGGAATATAACTATTAGACACACTCTGGGACTATGCTGAATAGGGTAAGAAGAGGAGAACGAATCAAATGCGTATTTATACTAAGACGTTGTTGTTAGAATGGCCTGTGTTATAACTGGAGTCTAGTCTGTTCAGTTTGTTACCTTTTAAAAACTACAACAAATTCTATTCTGATTCTGTTCTATATGTTGCGTTATTCATTATATGTATGATATGTCTCATTTAATATACAAATATGTTATTGCTTTTAGAGCATAGAGGCATAATAAAATCATATTTCTATATTTTATTTTTCACTTTCCATTCAGAATTCACGGTCATTTCAGCAGTGGTTAGGTCATGTAGGGCCATGCTGTCGGTTGTAAGCAGCGGTAGAAGAAGGATTCAAGATCTTATGTAAACGTGGGTATGTAACGTATTAACAGAAAAATCTAAAGTAAAAGTTCTCATTGTCACTCAGAGTGACCTTCTCCCTCTGTGTTATATCAATGTTATTGGATGTACTTCAGTAAATGTACTTTGTTACTGCACCACTGACTAATGGTGGGTGTTGGTTTTTAGTAATGTCGCCCTCGTGCTTGAAATCATTCTTTTAATATTGCGAAACATTCCCCTTTGCGTCATTTTACATGTGGTTTTCTTTAAACTGTCACTTGCTTTGATTAGAGAAAAAGTTACTGTTCGCGTCCTTTCTTCACTGCAGATGCTTTACAACTGTTCTGCTTTCTGGCAGTTGTTTGTTGTTGTAAAGTTCTTTTATATTTGAATGTCTGTTGCATTTAATTCCATGCAGTCAGATGAATTACTGAAGGAGAGGTTCTAAGGCACAATTCAAACGACCATTGGTGGTATCATTTCAGCAGCGTTGGAGAGGTGTTCACTTGCAGTGTGGAGTGCCTGCGACTCCTGGGGAATGCTCATGAGATGTGAAGGAGAGTGTAGATGGATGAGAAAGAGCAGCAGAGGATGAAACTCATGGGATGAGGGCAACAGCAGCTGGATGCATTACCTGCATGTTTCTGTGTGTGTGTATGTGTGCAGGTTCTGTCAGTGTAATCTGTGAGTTGACTTCCTGAGTCCTTAGTTGTTGCAGGAAACATTTTTCACCTGCCCCCCCAGCCACTCTCTTTATTAGCTGATAGGAGGCATTTGTAGCATGGCATAGTCATCAGTCTTTCCAGCTGTTAGGTCATAGCCCAGTCTTCACTTTCATTTCTCATGTTGTGAATGATGTCTCCCCAACTCTCATGTTCCCTCCTTCATCTGATGTGGCTGTTGTTACAGCATTTCCTGTTTAGGCTGTCCGCAATCATGTATATGGATGTTACACCGTATTCCACATTGCAATGTGTAGTTGCGTGAAATAATAACAGTGGGAATTATTTTTAGTGATGAATACAGTTTTAAATTTGAAATTGATAGCAGTTACAAAGTGGTGCTTTAATGAAACTCATGGGTGCATACATTCAATCATTATTAATTGGTACAAAATGGTCCCATATGAAACCTTCTCGCACTTTTAACATGATCTATCATGACACAATGTGCAAGGCTAAAGTTGCAACACACTTTCTCTCACTCTCACACACGCACGTCAGTTGACATTCTCATGTCTTTCCCTTCTTTCCTCACACACTACCATAGTTCCTGCGTCTCCCTCCTTAACTCTCCCTGTTCTGGCTCGCTGTGTATGCTGTGTGTTGCCTTTGTGACTGCAGAGGGAATGGAACGGAGAGGTCGTCCAGTTTTGGGGAGTGCTGTGACGGCAGAGCTGTGCTGAGGAACGCATACATTAGAAGAGAGCAGAGGAGATGTGTGGATAGAAAGAGTACCACTACGGGGAGGGAATTGAGAGAAGAGAATATGATTATATGGGTTATGGCTAATGCTTTGTACCTGGGGTTTTAGTTGCTGCTCTGGGGCCTCTTACACAATGTATTGGTGAGGTTGGCTGGCTTTAATAATACCCGTTACAAGCCTAATGCTCTCGGAGTCAGGCGATAGTTCAGTGATCGCATGTATTTTAAGCTCCACCTCAGCAGCCCCAGCACAGCAGAAGCGGGAAAGAGGATGTTTTGAATGAATTGATGCCTCAGTGCACAGCAGAGGACGTCAGCAACAGCAGCACTTCCAGCTGAGAGGAGTACACACACACACACACACACCCAGAGGGACCACTGAGGAGAGCACAGCAAATCACAGAGCTGCAGCTAACATGTTGGGCCAACCAGGACAGTCAACCTTACACGTCCCTTACAAGAGGCAGCCAGTGTATCGTACGACTCAGAGGTGTGTATAACCTGCCCCTTCTTATATGTGGGATTGTATGGCTACGTTGCTGCTCAGGAGGTGTGTCTGCTGAAAACCTCCAGCGGCGGCAGGAGATAAAGTGCTTAGGATTGCATGCCGTTAAGTGTGTGTATAAAGTATTTGTTCGGGCAGGAGAATTTACATGCGTGTGAAAACATTTTTTTTTGTGGCAGCGAAGGCAGCTGGCTGTTTTGCCTAGTTACAGACCTTAGAATTGCCTTTGGGGAGCATGCATATGAATGTGCACTTATGGATCAGTCATTACAGGGATGAGAAGACAGAGAGGGGAGGGAGAGAGATGCTCACTGCAGTGCCTCAGGACCACAGGTCACTGATTGCTGTGTTGATGTCAGCACAACTGTGATCTCTCATGCTGATTATGATGCTCTTCTATGGTTAATATTAATGCGGGATGCCTCTATAGGTTAGACTGTGGCGGAGGTTTGATGCAGTCCTCCCCACCTCACAGAGATAAACTTCTCAAAGGAATGTACTTGTTTACATGGGTTCGCTCCTCAATCCTTAGCACAGCTGCTATTAGGGCCCAGCCCACACACAGACAGAACCCCAGAGATATTCTGTATATACAGACTCACACATGCAATGCCACATCTGCTGCATATCACAGTTTCTGTGCACTGGCGGATTATTTAGTTTTCTTTTTGCTGAAATTGTACGTTGTTTGCAAACAAAGCAACACCACCGTGAGCTCCCTAATACTCATGTTAGCATAGATGCAGAGATTTTGGTTTTAATTGGGTTGTGACACAGAAACCATACCACAGATCCAACCATTGAGCCATTGACTTGATATCCAGCTTATTATCATTCTGTCAGGCTCACAATGTAAGCCGCAGCTATAAGGTTACTTAGCCTATTTATCATTCCTGCATGCGCTCCCTCATTGGTCAGCCCTCTTGCTGCACTCTCAGGCTTAGAGGCAGTGGGCTGTAAACCCCAGGCTGCAAAATTTCACCTATATGTACAATACGAGCTTCAGATGACAGAGATTGACTGTTGGGTCAGCTTTGAATCAATATTATTTTCTTTGCAGGATATATAGCTACATTTTTGAACCTAGCTCATTTTAAACTAGCATCACGTCTTGGTGGGTTTGTCCAGTCTTGTATGGTGGTCTGTTTTTAATGGACTCTGTAATGGCCAGTCTCTGGATTGGTCTGGTTCTGCTCACAGTGTCGGATAACATCTGATTTGGTGGTTAGTTCACCCAGGCCGCTCCAGTAATGTTGAGTACATCCCAGCCACACACACCCCAGCTCATAATTCCCCTTTCATCCCTCGGCCACAAGGTGAAATGTGGCCAAAAGTCTGCACTTCATTTGTATGCTTAGTTGATAATAGAGGTCATAGAAGTGACGTTTAATGGCTGGACTGCTTCAGTCTGAAAAATGACACTCCTAAATTCAGCGCAAGGGACAGAAAATCCAATAGATAGAGTGGAGATGGTGTCAAAGGAAGGAGGAGACCTCTCCTTAACCACATTCTGCACATTTCCAGGGAGACTTCATACTTCTAAGAATAGACATAATGATGATACATAACAGAAGGTTGAGATATTTGAAAAGGGAGTACATTCTCTGTGTATTAAGACCATGACCTTTAAAATTCCCTAAATTGTAATTTAGATCAGCCTCTGCGAGTGGATATTCCAGGGAAGGGGCTGTTCTAAAATCTCAGTCATGCTTGCCAGTTAAAGATCTATGCCTGATGTGGCCTGTGCCTTCCTCCACTGATGCCTGACTTAATAAGCCTCCTAAGTCTTTACAAGCTCTCCCCACACTCTCAGGATGCAGAGATCTAAAAAATAGCCTCGAAATTCAGTTACCCTCTGCCAGCAAAGTGGAACCTCACCTAATTCATTTGATCCATCTGTTTAATTTCCTCGAGAAAATGACAATTTGATAGCCCGTGTGCTTTAGCAACCAAGATGCACAGTATGGAGTGGGCCTCAACAATATGATAATTTTTGTAACACTGTGTACATGTAAAAATAACCATTATTTGATATTTAATCATGAAACGTGGTGATAAGATATTAAGGTCACTTCTGTATTGAAAAATTTCCCTTTTGTGGTCTAAGTAGGGGAATACTAGAGAATAAATAGACAATTTAGAGGAATAGAATAAATATACAATTTAGAGGTAACAGATTGTAAGAGAAACTTGCAGTGCTTTGATAGCTTTGTACACAGTTTAGACTCCATAATATAATGAGGCAATGACATTGAAAAAAAACTGTCTGCTTCCACGTAGATGTGTGTTTTTTGGGCCTCTGGGGCCTCTGTGTGTGGAGTCTGCGTGTCACTGAGTATTGCAGTCATAGAGTAGCTGTGTTGTCTTAACCCCGTGTATCACTGTAATGTAACTCCCCAGTGGGAGTGTGTTCACTGGTTTCTGCACTGTGGTGTGTGTGTCTGCTCAGATTCTGTAATGAGAATTGCAGGAGAGAGGTCCCTCCGAGCCTGGAGCCTCTTTGGACACAGTTAGCACACACACACACACACACACACACACACACACACACACACACACACACACACAC
>JBBPCS010000130.1:16195279-16210500 GCA_037974645.1 Hollardia meadi
TGTGTGTGTGTGTGTGTGTGTGTGTGTGTGTGTGTGTGTGTGTGTGTGTGTGTGTGTGTGTGTGTGTGTGTGAATGTCTCGTGTGGTAGGAACCTTTTTAAAGATCATATTACATACAATGGAATTTGTATGAAAGTTGTGCTGCTGGGAATATTAATTATACATTCAGCCCGTTCACCGTCTCCTCCCACCATTTGCTGGGGAGTACGTGTAAGGTGAGATAAAATGAGCCTGGGCTCTGCTGCGGCACACTGTATTTAAGAGATCTCTATTCCCCTCAGCTCTCTCTGAGCTGATCATGCATTAAAGAGCAGGAGATGTCATTACCTGTATCTGAGGTGCTTTGGAAAAATGTCAGTTTCTGCTAAATCAGCATGACAACAGCTCAGTAGATGTCAGTTGTTGTTCAACAATGGGATGTTTGAGACTGTTGTAGCTACTGACATGTACAGAATTACAGATTCAGTTTCTGCAATATTGGACTAGATTAATCCTAGTGGTGACACTAGAATTATTCTCAAGTACTTCCTTGAAATACTTATACTTATTATTTATCTAAACTCCATGAAGCATGCAGGCTGTTCCATCATGCCATGTTGATGTGTTTGGTTGTTAAAGTATCGGAGCACTTTCAATGCTGCCGCTGTTACTCATTCTTGTGTTTGCGACGACAGCCATAACACCACAGCTGGAGCCATTTCTGTTTCTTCTTACTGAGTCAACACAGATCTGCTGTAACTTTCTTGTTTTCTGTTCTCTTATTTTGGCTCATCTCACTGTGTTTCTCTCATTCCCTGTTGGTCAATTGCCTTCCATTGTGACCCGTGTGTGCGCGGGCGGAGTGAGTACTGTTCTCTGCGGGACGGCCGTCCTGAATCACACAGGCTTCCTGTCTTGCATGAATAGGTATTTGATTTCACTTGAGCCTCATCAGTGGACCGCCATATTCAGCTCATTTTGTTTCATATCATGCTAGTAGCTGCTGACTGCTCATTTTCTAAATGTGCATCTTATCATGTCCAGGCATGACTACACTCTCATCTATGGACAATGCCAGAGCTCATATGGGTGCCATTAGTCACATGTCAGCACAGCCCAAATATTTAGACAGTGAAATATTTGTTATTGTTTTGGCACTATACTCCACTGCACTGCAAATTGGGTTTCAAGTGAAAAACAGAAAATTGCACATTCAGTGCAGGACTCATAACTCTTTTTATATGTATATGTATGTGCTCTGTGGCTCTGGTATTTGTCTTGTCAAGCTGCATATCACATTCTCATCATCAGTGTTGGGACGAGAAGGTTTCACATACTCTACTCTGATTTAATCCCATTTCTTTGGATGCTTGTTGCCATCAAAAATATGCCCCGCGCTCTACATACATTATACATTGTTGTTATACAATAAAAAATACAATATAAACTTTTTCTCTGCATCAGGTCCCTTATCAGGTCAGGTCACATATTCTCACATAAAGATTAAATAGTTTTTAGTGGAGTGATTGCATTCACTTGACAGTCTTCAGAATGGGTAAGGCTCCTATGTTCGTAACATTTTAAACCTAAACTAGTGAAGAGCTCCAAAGTATGTCGTTTATTGACTTTCTTTTAGGGATGCATGACATGGATTTTATTTATACTGATAGCCGATAATTTCCAGCTTCTTGTGATTGATACCAATAAGATAACCAATTATTTCACATTTTTGTGTTTTTTTAAAAAAAAGGTTCATAGCCTGTAATTTATGCCCACCTGAGGGTTAGAAAGGCTAAGATGTAGTGAGCAAATATGGATGATTTAATATCTCATAGCTATAATAACATTTGTTGTGTTAAACCTGCGAATTGCAAATTGCCATCGTGTTGTCTCCCCCTGTAAAAAACGTCCACATTGGCGACGACATGTTTGGCTCTCTAGTATGAGCGTGACGACAGCATGCCTGCTTCTTCTTCTCTGTGTTTATTGGTGGATCGCAAACCAACTTTAAAGGTGTAAATTGTATACCGTAGTGTGTAGATGCTGTGCTCATCAAGTCAATGAAAGCAATGTAGCTTTGTATTATCAACTGTATTTATCGCCAATAAATTCATTATTGGCCCATAGTATATATTTCCCATTATCAGGCTGATAATAGGTTATATACATCCCTACTTCCTTTACAAGTAAGTCAACTTTGCATTTATTACTGTATAAACGTTTGTATAGTTCTATTTGCTATAAGTTCTATAAGAAATAAATAAGGTTTGTATATTCATACTGAAGGACCCTTTTTCCTGTCACTGTGGTTATATTTTTTTGCAGACTCTGTGTTTATTTAGTATGTTGTGGTGTTAGGCTTGGTGAAGATCCTGCTCTTTCCATGACGTGAAAAAATACTTAATAGCTGATATCAATACTCGATACCTTTACTGTGGTACACCTGGTTGTCTGCATCGGAATTAGGTTTCAAGGTAGGATTGATTTACACCACCACGTAGAAATAAAAAAGACAAACTCATATTTGTGATGTGTGGTTATGTGTGCGTGAATCCTGACTTAAGTGGTGACAGATGCCCATAATTGCCTTTTCGTCGCTACTGTATGGTTGCAGTTGCTGTCTAATTTATGTGTGCTAAAGAGATTGTATATTTTTTGCTGAAGCTTTTTTTTTTATTTTTTAAAAGCAGTTGGAAAATATTACCTATGTCATGCTTTTTATGGCCAGAAACAACACAATGATCACATTGTTTCTGCTGCAGCACTTGGTCCTACCCTACCCTATTCTTTTTTTTTTTTTTTCCCAGTAAAGTGTTGCTGTAAACTTTTGTCCTCACTGAATTGACAGCTGTCAGTCTCAAAGTGTTTCACTCCTCAGCTTCCCTGGCAGCTTTTTCCTGTCTTCAGTGAGAAGTTCTCATATCCGTCCTCCCTCTCTCTCCCTCCTGATCTCTCTCTCTCTCTCTCTCTTTGATAGGCGACCCATACAGGAATGCGCTCCTACATTTACAATAGGAACTCTGTGATTGGCTCACAGGCAGAACACTGCGGGATGCGGACATATTTCTTCAGTGCGGACACACAGGAGGACATGAATGGCTGGATCCGGGCCATGAACCAGGCTGCGCTGATGCAGCAGAGTCACACTATAAAGAGGTTGGTCTCGCTCCATGGAGAAGGATTCACTTCTCCCATTGGTTCGGCTTCTAGAACATCTCTCCTTCCATAAAGCACCGCAGTCGTTGTGAACTTGATATGTCTTGAGATGAAATCATATAGGGAACCTGAGCGTCTCAGTATACAACCAAATAGTACTTTTTAGTCATTACTTTTTCTAGCCTATTATTTGTTGAGGTGTCTATGCATCAACTAGAGTGCTGGACTGCAGTGTTGAACTGGTTTCGCTTCATAACTGACACTTACTCCCTTTTCTTACCTACATGGACTTTATTTTTAACAGCATAAGCAGTCTTCCACAGCAGGTCCAACTATGTCCGTCTGTTCTGGGGCACTGAGATGTCTGCCATTTCTGTGTGTGTGTGTGTGTGTGTGTGCGCGCGCGCGCAATGCACCTGATTCTGGTATAGATGAGGCTTATTTCAGCCCATTACCAGCTGAGCACAGGCCACACATAAGAGACACTCTACTTTAAAATGTGTTTCTACAGCAGTAATCACAATCTACAAAGCAGATTTGTGTGCAGAATTTAAAAAAAATATTCATAATTGATGGCCGTACGGGGCCATCGATGGCTATGCATCTACAATAAAGGCTGAGACTACTGTAACCATGGTGAATGCATTACAAGCTGCATTTAGATGTGAGCTGTGGTGCATGGTTTGAATGAGCTGTGCGATAATGCTACCTAGAGGCCAACATGAGTCAGTACTCCTGAATTTTTTATTTTGGAAAGCTCTCAACACACATGGCAGTCTTAATTTGGTCCTTTGAAATGAGCATTAAATAAATTAAATGCTTTGCGCAAATAAAGTAATAATAAAGACATTATAATAATTACTATGTATTTATTATTACTTTATTACTATATAATTACTTTATTATATAATAATTACATTTTTCCACCAAGTTCTATATGAGGTGATTACTTAACTGCCATCTACCATGAGAACATGTACCTGTGTACATGTAGCATTAATCTTAGTCCACTCAAATACACCTTTTATTACTGTTCCCACTTTCATATTTTATGACTTAGGAATTATTTCTGCAGAAATGAGCAACCATTAACTGTATATATTTAAAATCATATTAAATCATGGGGAAAGGATAGATTAAACGTGCAACCTTATAAATTGCAAGTCTTCATTTTAACACATTAAGAAGAGTGGCACGCTACCCCAAGCTATTTGATGAAGACAAAGAGAGTCATTTCTGTTACCAAGGGACTTGCCCATTCTCCAGCATTCTCTTTCTTTCCGATCCACCGAGAAAAAACTGCAGATGGAAAGTTACCCCCCCTATGGTTTCTGATCTTTTCTGAGGGAAACTCAGGAAAGGAAATTACCACCACATAAGGTTAATTTGAGTGTCCATTGTATTTTTTATTCACTGCTTAATGCTTTGTAATCACTTGATCCAAGAATAGTGCTGCACTTTAATATATGGTTAAGAGGGGGGGTTAAATACCTGTCCAAGTATAGTAATAGCTGTAATAGTAACATTTGTAATAATTGAAAGAGGAAGTACTTTTACACTCAAGTGCATACTCTATGAAGCAATTTATTTCAGTCGTTACAGGCAGGATGAATTTTTGCTAATATATTTAATAATCCTGTCTCATTTTGTCACAGAGAAGTGGAGAAGCCAAAGAAGGCTGTGCAGCAGGCGGTCCCAAAGAACAACCATGTCCACATTGACCAGAACTCATCTCAGGCAGAAAAACTTCACAGGGCAGACAGAGAGGAACCTCCAGATAATGGTATCCAGCTGGCTCATGGAGATGAGGTGAGGTATGGATTTGAGGTCCAATGGAGGCCCAGCCAGTCAGCCACAGAAGAGAGATGCTCTCCAGACTCTGCTGAATGTGCCGCCCACAAGAACGGACAACAAACTGTAATCCAAGTGACTCTGCCACCAGAACAGAATGGCAATCTTGTTTATCAGAGGGGCATTGTTTCGCAGGCAGACACTGAGAAACATGTGCAGAGGAAGAATACACTGGCTCAGGTGGAGCAGTGGGTCAAAGTTCAGAAAGGGGACCCACCAAAGAGGTCAGTTTGACTTCACACAGTCAGTTTAAATTGACCAACATTTCTCTGTAACTGGTGCATGAATGAATGAAAAAAACCTTGAGTAAATGCTTCCCTCTAGTGGCTAATATGAGGATTTGTATATTTGGATTGAGTATAGAGGAATAATTCACATTGTGGACAGATAATATGAAATTCTTCATATAAAACACTTTCATGTTTTTTCTGTTGCAGTGCTCCCACCGCTGAGTACAACCTCCCTCGACGGACTCCTCCCTTAAAGCCCAAAGCCAGCACAGCGGATGCCACCTATCAGTCGTTGCCAAAGTCTCCTCGTCCCCCATCTGGCAGCAGCTCTCCACCAGCAACATGCAACCTGCCCAGTGACTACAAGTATGCCCATGATCGGCTCAGCCACTTCCGCATGTCCACCGATGAGCGTATGGCCACCAAGGAAGGAATGGTGTGGCAGCTGTACGAGTGGCAGCAGCGGCAGCAGTTCCGTCATGGCAGCCCCACCGCTCCCATCTACACTGGCCCCAACTTCACAGACTCCTCTTCTTTTAGAGTTACTGTGGAGATGCCACGTTCCATCTCTGTCCCTCCTTCGCCATGCGAAGTCCCACCGTCAGTCCCCTCGACGTTCAAACCCCTGTCCCCTCGCAGGCCGCACACTCCTTCAGTAAGACGCACAGTCATACCCCTGGATGAAGTGGTACCCGGGGACAGCACAAGGTCCAGCTCCCCTGGCCATATTTGTGCCCAGCTTTCTCAGGTAGGACACTTAACTCAGGGTTGCCTTGATATTTCATGTCAGCTTCAGGTGTTAATTAAGTTACAATCATTATGTACTGTAGCCCAGGTTAGCAAAAAGTCATCATGTAGAGGAATATCTTAGGCAATGTTTAAGAGAAAAATAAACTAGATTTTTATCAATATCAGCAAATACCATGAAAACAGCAAAACCAACGAGGAATTCATCCTACTAACAAGTATTGTCCATGGATCCACAGGCTGATACATGCCTGATGTATACCTCCATAGAGCATTATCATCCAAAGACTGTTGTTGGTTATTGTTGGTGGTTGTGGACAAGATTTACCCTGAAATACTGAAGGCTCTGGAGATTAATAGTCTTGGTCATGGTTAACCCTTCAACTGAAATGATTGGTCGGTCAAGAGAAACTTAATCACCAATTATTTGGATTATCAATTTAAGTCATTTTTTAAAGCAAAAACACCAATCATTCAATGATCACAGATTCACCAGTGTGAGGATTTGCTACTTTCTTTTTGCTTTTATTTGAGTTTTGGACTGTTGGTTGGACAAAACAAGCAGTAAATATGGCACCTTTGACTCAAATTTCTGACATTATATCGACAAAATGCCCAATAAATCAATTGAGAAAATACTTGGCAGATCGGTGCATCTTGGATGCCTTTATACTGACAAAGAGGACTGGTGATCAGCAGGGGCTCCAGTTGGTTTGTTCCCATTGTGGTTTCACTCTGCTATCACACACATTGTAAGACTAGTTGAAGTGAATAACCCACCCCCAAAGATTTGTCCAACCTATGCTGTAATAGGTGTGTAGGCCCCCACAATTGGGGACACGGGATAATCATGTACAGATAATGGATGGATGGAAGCTCCACGCTTGATGTCCTGATACTCATGTCATTGCTGCTTTAACACTACACTTTAATACTGGCAAAGAGCCTGTCAGTGGTATGGGACTGAAGTCAAATCGGATGATTCACATGTAGTGAGCCAAATGACAAAGGTCTCATTCTCACGCTAGCTTTGGATAGTGAGGTATCTATTGACTTGACAGCTAGCTCACAAGGACACCATGGGAACATTAGCATGTGGAGCATGAGAAGGCTCCCAACTTCACAGCACACACACTTTGATGCTCATGTGAATCATTTGCAGATTCACACAGTCCACACCCAGGCCCCACTCCACAGGTGGTGTGAGCATGTGCGAGTGAAAGCTTGCCGCTCCGCCGCTCCCCAAACCTTCGTAGCGCTCACACAGCACCACCGCAGGAGACAGAGCGAGGGGCCGTACTGTCATCCACACCCTGCGCTGTCTGCCCACCACACCCTCCACATGTGAAAAGATCTCCCTTCAAACCATCACCACATTTGCCAACACACACAAGCCTCACAACCATCCCGTTGGCCTTACACAAGTAAACAAAATGTCGCTGATGCTCTGTTTCCTCCATCATTCACTCGAGTGTCAAAACACTAATTATAACCATAAAATAGAATGACACACAATTATGGAAAGAAGACGATGAGTTTTTTTTACTTTTTTTTACAGGGAGCCACAGTGACTATGCAAGACGATCCAAGGCAGCGATGTTTATGGGAACTAAATTTAATCTGCAATGAACTTAGTGTTGGTTCACCCAGCATCTTTGAGGCTGATGGCGCTCTCTGGTTGGAGTGCGCTTAAGTAATAGCAATCTGTATACTTCTGTGGAATATCATTAAGAAGTATGTTTTATTAGCAGCTAATCCAATTTGCCCAGGGCTCCTCAGCACCCTATAAACATCTCCACTCTATCTTAAACATCAGCAGCAGTCTCTTTCTTCTGATCTCGCATTTAAATAAAAAACCTATTATACAGCAAAAAAATAGTGGCATGGGAATCTCAAAGGGAATGGCTCACAGTGCTTCTCTTGCTGGTAGCAAACAAATGTTATTTTAAGAAAGCAGATTTAGTATAATTTATGTGTAGTTAATTAAATCTCTTGTTGTTTGTGTCCTTTTAAGGTTCTGTAGTGGGCCTGGTTTTTGCTAATTCTGTGTGTTAAGCAAAAACGTCAAATTTTCCAAGCCCTGCAGCGTCTAAAACTCGGGGCACACCTTGTTTCAAATAAGAGTGGTGATGAAAGGGAGAAAAGGATGGATGAAAAAATAAATCTGCTGTGTAGTCAAGTTTGTTTGCAGACTTGGAGGCAATGGTTTAACTTTAATTCAGTGTGATAGTGTGGTCTATATCTCACTTTCAAAACTCTATTGAAGATTACTTGGTGAATTAGACATTCTGTTTGATTTGAATCTATTAGATCTGTAATAACAAGTTGATGAATTTTGTTTCTCTGCAGACTTCCCAAATAGAGAGAAGGTCCATGCCAGCCATGGGCTACATCACACACACTGTCAGTGCACCCACCTTGCATGGCAAAACGGTATGATCCTCTTCACCACATAACTTGGTTTCATTATCTAAGATATCTATCATATAGTATTAACAGAGTTTTCCAGTCGTCTTGTCTTCAGTCCAAAATGTGATTTGTAAGGCTAATCTCTGTGACAGTAGCAAGACGTAGAATCTAGACCTGATTAAGCAGACTGACTTTATGACCCCACATAAAGCTGGTTTAATTTTTTAATGCCATTATGATATTTGTTTTATATTATCAGTTCTGATAACCTTATCTGAAGAAAATCCCTGATAGCACAATAAGTCAACCTCCCAGTCTTCAAAATGCAGCTCTAGCTTTTCAAGGTCATTACAAGGTTATGAATGATTAGGACTTTGATGAAGCAAAAGTATACTGGCCACTCAACCACTTGGCTAATGTACTGCCCAAGTGGTTCTCAAGTATTTTCTCTCATTCCTCTCCGGCCCCTCTAAAACCCGGGTTTGGCTACAGCCAGAGGAGCTGACTCTGCTCCTCATTCAGCTTCGGAGGCACCAGGCCAAGATGGCTGGTGTGCAAAGCCCCAGCGATGCATTCACTCACCTGCAGCACCACCAGCACAACGACCTTCTAGGCCCCAGCATGCAGGTCAGGGGCCCCCGTACTTCCCTAACCTCCTCTACAACACACTGCAACCCCTGTCAGTGCATTGTGGTCCAGCCAATCCCATACCATACTTCCCTATCATTCATGAGACTGTGTGGTCTGTTGGCATTGCTTGGTTGTCTTGTTTATTCAACCATTTTGGCATGGGCTGTATTGCACATAGGGCTGTCCAGATTGCCTTTAAGCTATAGAGACTTTATAGTCAGTGTCAGTCATTCACCTTTTTCAAAAAGCTTTCAGAGGCTTGTGTTATTATATTTGTAAATATGCAACACTTAAGCATGTTGCTTGTCAACTGTGCCTGCATTTTATACTTGTAACCTTGCACAGCCACAAAAACAATGTGTGATAATACAATACATTTGTATCTTCATGCACGTGTGCTCCGATAAATCTTTTGCTCTTAATGTTTCCATTCTGAAGCACTCAATCAGGCCAAAGTCTCCCTTATCGTCTGTTCATTGCTCTAAGACTAGCAGACCACAGTGAAGCTGCAACGTTGTTCAGCAATGACAACTCCACCTACTTTCTAACATCTATCCATTATCTGGCCAGCCGTCATGCTTACACACAGTTTGACCACATGTCATGCTCAAGACCAGTGTTGTTCGGTTGCGTATGAGGTCAAACATAAGGCAGTAAACCAGTTTTAAAAAACTACACGATTACTTAATTACAGTTTGACTTTACTATCCGTGGATAAAAATACAGGGATAGAAGTAAACTGTAATCGAGACCAAGTTAATTAAAGTTCTGTTAGCAGAGCCTGAACAGAAAATAAAGACCTTAGGAGTCATCTGGCTACCCATTATCGTTTGCAGCTTCATTTCAAGTGATTTATCTCTCCGCTGCTCATTTAAAGGCTGATGATACTTACATACAACTGAAGAAGGACCTGGAGTATCTAGATCTGAAGGTGGGCCCCAACAAAGTAAATGCCACTTTATCCTTTTCATCCTCTTCTCCATCTCCCTTCTGTGGACTACAATCTTGTTCTCCTCTTGTTGCGTCTAACATCTGCTTCCCTGTTTCCCCTTTTTCCTGTCTTTTCTCTGTTCTGCGCTATGCTTTTTCCGCTGTTTCCTTATGATGGAATTCACATGTCTTTTAACTGTCTTCTCATTGTGTAAATCGTCCACTGTAGGATAAAAAGTCCAATGTGACTGACAGTGATAGCAATGTTAGTAGAAAACCTGATGCTCATTCTGTCACAGTGTTTTTCACTGGATGATATTACTATACTTCAAGGTGCACTTACATATTCCCAACAAATGTTGATATTAAGTTCGTCCTGATGGGAATTGGAGTTTTTCTAAGCGCATGGCTCTAAACAGTTTGAGTCCTGTAAACTCCAATTCTTTTCTAAGTGGCCTATTATTTCTTTATTGAAGCAGTCTGTCTCATTTAGCCAGCTGCTGGCATATATTCCATTTACACCTGTGCAACGCATTTTAATTCTGATTTATTTGTATGTATAACACCACAAAGCTTTAATTAGAAATCTGGGCTGTGTTTTGGAATGGAGGGAGGCCATCTGATGATGTACATTACGTCCTGTAACTCCTCTCCATTTCCTGTTTCAAAACAGATCCAAAGTATTGACCCGATGATCGTTTCAGTACACAATGTGTTTGAAAACTCCGCTCCAAGTTTGGGGTACAGTTGGAATGTAAGGATGGTGTGCATACAAAGTGAAACAGACACCTCCACTGCTTTTCAAAAGGAATGTGATGCATCCCTGGAATTTATGCAGGATTTTGCACGTGGATACCTTGATACAATATTCACTGTGTGATACTCCCGACACTGTGGAGATTTAAGATGATGGAATGGAAGTCGTTATGCCAGAGGGCTTCCTTGCATGCTGATAAGCATCTCTGAATGTACTGAATGTTTGTTATGATATCGTCACTTTTCCTTTGTTTTGCTTGCGAGAGCATAGACCCAATGGTGCTCTTTAAGGAATATACTGGCAATATGGTTATGAAATGGCGGTGATAACTTTAGGGCCTCTAGTTTCATTGGCATGAACTGGCGGAAAGTGATGATAAAGTGAGGATGTACATGTGTTCAGCATGGTCTTGAACGAGTAATACAGGAACTTAGTATTGCTTTTACATTAAGTTCCTGAACTCGCATTAGACAAGTTACCACAACAAGCTATCAAAATTGTTTATTTTGATGTAATAGTTGACTTTTAACTTAACATTGTGTTTCGTTTGACCCACCCTGACTGGTAAACATCCACGTTTTTCAAACTTAATGTATCAAGTGTGTAATGCAAGCTTTCTAAAAACTTGTAGTTTCCAGGCCAGTGCAAAGAAATCCTGGTGATGATTTTCCCAGACTTGACAAAGCTCCCTCCAGAACCACAGAATACATAATAAAACAGTTCTCACAGACTGTGTTGTGCTCCACATGACTAGTTATTGACTTTGAGATTTAAAATAGGTGGAATGTCCCTTTAACTGACCCTTCCATTTGCACTGGTCCATACTGCTGTGTTGGGTGTGGTCATCCTGATTGTGGCTGTGTTATGAATATTGCACCCACACTTCCCAGCTTCATGACTGGCTGACAAAAGAACTTCTGGATGGGACACGATGATTGACAGTCCCTGTTTTATTATACTGACAGCAAAAGAGAAAATTATAAGTAAGTCACGTCTAACTATGACAGAACTGATTACAGAAAAATATAAGTTCCCCTAAAAATATTTTTTTAATGGTGATGTTATAAATGACCGAAAAATAAGAATAAATTATATTAAGCTCACTGTAAAGACATTAAACCTGGCCAGATATATTCTAAATCCATATAGGGATATAATGGGAATATACAGACCCTGAAATGAAATTAAGTACAAATCTAGCGGCATAGGAGACACATTTCCTTATTTCTATCCATGCTAGCTAGTGGCACGGCTGGAACTATGGCAGATTTCTCTCAAAGCTGCAGGAAGTTATGACTTGTTTGTCTGGAGGCAGATGGAGCTCATTGGGCTGAAATTTTACAGCATTTAAACAAAGTTATGTGAAACTATGATGAGGTCCATGACATGATGCCATGGCTGGTGCAGCAACACACACCTTTTCAGTCTCTTAACACTGGTGCTGTCTCTGCCAGCATTTACATACTGCCGTACCATATGAAACTGGAGGCCTTGATAACTTTAACATTCACCCAGGTGACACAATGTGGCTTGTTGTAAGTAGAAATAATGACATTAGAGTTTACATCTACCTTAAATCTTTCCAAGGCAAACCAGTATGTTTCAGAATCATAAAATCAACATTTTCCTCTTTCATGGTTCATGTAAAGGACCTTGTTGTTAAACTAACTTACAGTAATAAGTGGCCAGGAAGGAGCAGCTTTGGGGGTTTTGGGGTTTTCCCGGACACAGATATGCAGAAACTCTCTCTGCATAAATGTTGTTCTGCACAAAGTTTTGTTATACCAGCTCATGCTTTTTTTTTTTTGGGATGTGTGAATTTTTTTTTCTTCATTTTATCATGATACATCCAGCTTGACTTGCAGTCTCACTGTATGTTGAAAAGTTGCCTTTGTCTCCTAACTGGTGGTGTTCAGGTATTCAAAATATGTAATTCATTTACTGATTTTAAACATGTTATTTTATTTGTGGCAATTGGGAATATTTCAGGTCACTGGACGTGAGAGTTTACAAACAGAAAGACCGCCGAGGCCTGTGAAAATAGCAGAAAGTGATGCTGATGTAAGTGAATCATTATGCACTCAAGATTTAAAGGACACAAAGCTAATTTATTTGTCTCTTCCTTTTCTTTAAGATCTCCATTTCCGACTTCTTACAATCCACTACAGAGAAGCAGCTGACCTTAGTCTGACTTTACTGTGTGTTTTAGTGTGTGTGTGTGTGTGTGTGTGTTCTTAAGTTGTGGTAAACAGAGGCTGTGGAGGGAAGGGAACGTATGTACATTGCAACACTGTGGGGACGCCCATCCACACTGCTCAGTGAGGGCCTGAGAGTATCGACCACAGCTTTTATTTTCCTCCCTGCAATTTAAAGGGAAAAATACATGTAATGGGAGTTTAAGATGTTGAGCTGTTAAATTTTTCAGTTTGATTTGCCTGATCCGGCTTTTCTCACTCTTTGTTTTCTGCTGAATGGAGGTAAATAAGATGGATGTCCTGGCTTTTCATCATTAGCATTGTTCCACTTTAACAATTTATAAGAAATTGCCAGTAAATTTGTCTGAACAATGAATATTTCATGCAATTAAAAACAACAATATACGGCAGCAAAATAAAAACAGCTTAATTATTAATTGAACAGAATGATAAATAGATCTGAGAAAAAAATACACTGTGTGAGAAAGACTGTGAAGTAGGCAGTCTTATGTTGTTTTCATAAACACATAACCCATTTCTGGGAAAACAAATCTGTCACTCTCAATAAACACGGTTTTCTCCAAAAGTGAATTTGAAAATATAGATTTTTGATTATGATTACTCATAATGGGTATTACCAGATCTCGCCCCCCAAACCAGACAGTATAGAGCCTTTTAATATATCCCACTGCGTTGATGAGAGGAACTCCTCTGGGCTTTTCACATAGATGAGCCTTATTGACATATTTAGAGAGCAAGCAAAGACTACTGTAGACGATCAATTCTTCTTATCTGGCTGCGCCGTCAGAATAAAGTTGAATGAAGACAAGAATGGAATAGTCGACGTGCGTTGTAAACAGATACCCAGTCACTGTTTTATCTCTCTCCTGTTTTTATGATGTATTATGTCTACACTCTGTAGACCATTTAGAGGTAAACAGAGGGATTAGATTTAATCTTCCCCTGCATATTTATTATTTCAATATTTCATTTTGTTCCTTTAGGTGAAATTAAGCCGACTGTGTGAACAAGACAAGATTCTACAGGAGCTAGAGGCCACGATACGCACTTTGAAGGAGGACAAGGTTTTTGTCTTATAAATTTAAAAAAAAAAGAAAAAAAAAAGGAGCTTATTAGTGTAGATATTAGTGCGGTCCATGAATGCTTCTTGTGTTATGACTGTGTCTATCATGTCCATATCTAGGACAAGCTGGAGTCTGTGCTGGATGTTTCACACCAGCAGATGGAGCAGTACAGAGATCAGCCGGCCCATGCTGAGAAGATTGCCTATCAGCAGAAACTACTGCAAGAGGATGTGGTGCACATCAGGGCTGAGATCTCCCAAGTCTCCACAGTAAGACACAAGCGGCACTCACAAGTTCATTATGCTTAAAATGGGATGTACGGCTTCTTTCACGTCTTTGTTAAAGTTACAATATGCGACATGCCTCCCCCAGCGTGATTCATTTAGTCTTGGCAGGTAATCTACTCTGACTGTCTGCTCTATTTCTAAATACATGTTACCACTTGTTTTTATTGGTTGGAAACAAAACGTTCACTTCTGTTTTTAGTTGTTCCCTTTTGATGGTTTCTGCAACCGGCACAATGTTTCAGGTTGACTGTGACTATCAAAATGAGTGCTCGGGGACAAACCTGGGGCTACAGAGAATCTGATGAGCACATTTCAGCCGTTTGAGCCACTCAGTAAAATGTTTCAGCCAAAACGTTCAATGATTTTCAAAATATTCCGTTTTAAGATTTTTTTAAAAAAATATGACTTTCAGGAGAACATTTAGAAATAAACCTCCAGATCATGCAAGAGTATTTTTGGCTCTCGGTGTCAAAGAAATTTCAAACTACACTGGTTCAAACATTTGTAACATTCTCATTGGACATCCTAAATATTATTAAGAACGACTGAACAATGGGAAAAAAAATCTAGATTAAAAAACTTGATTTCAAGTGAGAAAGTAAAATGAGCCGAAAGTAACACAAGACACCTGCTCTCTACCAACTACATCTCACCACACATGGGCTTCACTGTACGTGACTGTAAATGTGTTAATGGACTGGAACCTCACGAGATGTCTTAATATAACAAGGAGTGGGCTCTGTTTTGTTCTGCAGGAGATGGAGAATGCATGGAATGAGTACAGTCGGCTGGAGAGAGATGTGGACTGGCTGAAGTCGGCCCTGCAGGGACAGATGGACCGCAGTGATCTCTCTCAGGTCTGTGGCTCTGTGATCTCTGTTAACACACCAATGAGTGTGTGTGTGTGTGTGTGTGTGTGTGTGTGTGTGTGTGTGTGTGTGTGTGTGTGTGTGTGTGTGTGTGTG
>JBBPCS010000130.1:16213233-16244276 GCA_037974645.1 Hollardia meadi
CGTGACAAAGAGCTTAAGGCGTCCACCTGGCCTCAAAATGCCCCAGATCTAAATCTGATTGAGCTACATGGGACGTGTCTGAAAAATTACAATTCATGGAGTGCTGTTGGCATGAGGGTGCCATCAGGGTTTTCCCTGGAATATTGCACTGTAGCCATGATCAATGTCATTCACTTCATCTGTCAGTGGTTTTAATGTTGTGGCTGATTGGTGTACGTCATAACTGTGTGAGTGCTGCTGCACTGCGTGAATCTTAACACACAACATCTTCTGTTTTGTGTAGCTTTCTAAGCCTCAGAAAGTGTTGATTCCAGAGCGCTATGTGGATTCAGAGCCGGAGGAGCCTCTCAGTCCTCAGGAGGTGGAGGATCGCCATCGTAAGGTGGAGCGCATCAAGAGCCTTTTGGCAAAGTCCAGGTAAATGAAATGAAATGATACTGATTTGCATTTAAGTATTGCTCATAAAAGGCTGTGGATTCAGTTAAACAGCCAGTTAAATGCAGGTTCAAGCAATTTTGGTGGCAATCATCAGATGTGTCAATGAGCAAGGTGCTAAATTGTAGCTCAGGCATCTCTCTGAAATGTGGCAAAAGAATGCCCTCACAGTGATCAATGCATTTTCCATTATCTATTATTAACGCATCATGTTTTGTCAATTGGGTGTTTTATTTTTGTGCGTGGAACAGTGTGCAAAACCTAGCATCTACAGTGCCTGTGGACAAGCCAGAGGTGGGGCTTGTGGCCCTGGACTCAGCTCTGCAGGAGCAGGAGAGGATCATCACCATGTCCTACACTCTCGCCTCGGAGGCTTCGCTCAAGAGCAAACTAGTCGCAGGTTGGTCATTTATCACTTGAAATGATTTTCTGTTGGTTTGAGCCTATAGGTTGCTGTAGGTTTATACATCTTTGCTTTATAACGGAGTGTAAAAGTCATTTTCCTACAGAAAAACCTACATAAATAATTACTATATCTACCAGCACTCTTCCAGCATCAAATTTACATCTTTTGGTTGGAGGAGGGATAATAGGGAGAACTCTGGTTTGATGAAGTGGAGATGAGAAGGGCGTCAGGTGCAGATTTAAGCAATAAGGCTGTTCATTTCCTAATATCTGAACATTATTCCTTCTTTGGAGCGCAGATAGCCTCTAATTGCAATCCATGTAGAATCCTTCAGACAGGGGAGGAATCTCTTGATGAGGCCATTTTGTGTGCTGATCAATGACCCAGTCAAACTCCACTCTCCTTCTGCATACCACTGCTGCTGCTTTGAACGTAGCTCTGAACCTGCATAAAAGACACTTCTCTCACTTTTCATCTTTTTCATACAGCAGACACGCAAGTTCATTTTTCACTGTAGCTGCAGCAGGTTGTCAGTCTGCCTCACACACACACACACACACGTATATCTGTCACATACAGTAACACTCAAGCTGTCAGCATGTGTGGAAGCTTAATATGCACAGTGAGGCAAAGTCAACAATTATAACATTATTTCCAGCATAGAGAAATGTCAGAGAATATAACTGGTGGCATCTTGTCAGTGGAGACTGAATCAATGACTTTCTCTCTCTTTGGTGTTAAAATAAGGTATGCTGGTGCACTTTCAAATCCCTGAATTAAAAGAGGAGTCTTTTTTTTTTTTTTACAGTATTATGCATGAGAGACTTCAATAATGCTGGCAGAAAAGCAGGAATATGCAGCATTTATTAAAAAGGTGTTTTTGATGAAATTGTTACTAAAAATTTGGTATTTTGTAATTACTTTTCAGGAGTATTGAAAGGAATCGCTAATTTAAACTTCCCTGTGTAGTACCTCTTCAACTATTCATTGCTTTTTTTTTTTCTTTTAAGCTGATGAAACGTTCAAATAATGACGAAATAAAGGACGACACACCACTGCATACAGATCACAATAAGCCTCAGTGATGGCGCAGGTGATATTAATTACAGACATTCTTCCTCTCAAATACCTTCAAATCATTCACTCTGTGGGATTCTGAAGCAAAAAACACATTGCCTGAAATAACGTCGCATAGAACTATTTTATTAGCAAACACCTGAAACCTTGTAAAACAAAAAAGCCCAGAAGTCTACAAGCACGTATAAAGATGTTGATGAGGCCATCAGAGATGTTCTTGTACGCACGCTGTTTCTACACTAAACAATTTTGGTAATTTAAAAATGAATTTAATGGGGAAAAAGGCTGAAATTGTGCTCGTTTAAGATTTTCAAATGAAATCAGTTTGAAAGGATTCACTTTGTGCAATTTTACAAGCAAAACAATAAGTTGACTAAAGAAAATTATCGGCAGAATAATGATAAAAATAATTTTTAGCTGCAGCCATAACCTCCATACATCTTGTATTGATGGTATATTACATTTTTACTATTTAATTACATTTCGTGTAATCTGTAATTTCTTTTCTTTTTTTTCGCAATTATGCATTGTTTGAAAATATCTTTCATTACAGGATATGAGTTACAGTTTGCTGATATGACAATATATACAGTGAAACAATAGAAATTTGTCATCTGTGAGAATTGTGTCTTTCTACTATAACTATCATTATTTTCATTATCAATCTATCTTTGATTAATCGATTAAAGTTTTAGTGAAAAAGTACATCACAATTTCCCAGTGTCCAAGGTGACATCATTACGTTTCTTACTTTAAAACATCATTCTGAAAAAGATGAGTCCATAGATAAAGTGCAATAATATTTGATGTACAATGATACATAAAGGGTCACATTTGAGAAGTTGGAACCAGAGAATTTTCTGGGTTTTTGACCAAGTACTGGCTGAAATCATTATCCACCAATTAAAACTTTTGTTGAATAGTTTTCTGTCTATCTAATTTACTAGTTCTATAGACATGCCATGACAGCTATCCCATTAATACATCCAGATGTATCATGACATGGTGGGCGACGCTGCAGATCATTGAGCAGCACTGCTTCCTGGTAATATTGGATTTACAAGAGTTTGGAGTAGCTGGATTAACAAAAAACACTTTAAAAGGTTTTTGATGTTTCTAACCTGACTTTTCCCAGAATAACAATACAAAAACGACATATAGTAATATTAGATTTGATCCGTGTCGCGCGTCTCCAGTGTCATTGTATGTCGAGCAGAGAAAGGGTGAATGTGGTTGATCATAAACACTTTCTACAGTTGTGTGTTCACAGTGGCCTTAAAGCCGTCCCAGAACTGGCTGTTTGACTGACGACCCGTGTGGTTTTCTTCCTCTCTGTTTCCCATCTGTCCTCTCCTCTGTAGTTCCAACACAGGCTAACATCCACACCCCTCCTCCCCCTCCCCCACCCCCACCTCCGCCTCCTCCTCTTCCTCCTGTATCTCTGGCACCTCCCTCTCCCCTAAGCAACGGGATTCACTACACGTTTGTCTAACCCGAGAGATAAAGTAAGGCCTAATTGCATGTTTTACAGTGCTAATTTTTTTTTCTTCTGAGGCCTCACTAATTCTCTCTAACAGAGGGGGCTCCTCTGTGCATCTCACTGCATGCTCACACTGCTCTGTTGTGATTGTAGGAAACACATCTTGTCTGGGTTAGGGAAGCCCTGCCTCTACTCCCATTATAATACAAACAAACATCCGCAGGCAGTCTGCTCATCCCACTGTGATAATTGTGTGTAAATTGTTTTTGGTTTTTTTCTTTTTGTACCACTGCCAAAATATTTATGGGTGGTTGAGGAAAGAAAGGGCTCAAACTAACATGACTGTTTGTAGCATTGCGTATAATTAACAAAAGAGACACCTTTTGATTTAACACCTTGACAGTTCAGCAGTCGGCACAGCTGCATTCCACAGCACCAATTAGCTCCCCATCTGTAGCCGGCCTGTGAGGAGTCAGAGAAAAAACACAGTAGATATCAACTGTTGTTACTGTAAAAAAAAAAAAAAAGAGGGTTTGTGTCATTTTTACTGCCTCATTAAAAACCTCCGCGCATCAGCAATACTGACAAACATTTGATTACTAAATCCTGTTTTGGATTTTTGTGATTTATTTATGTGGCCATTATCCCTCCGCGGACAAACAGACATCAAATAAATTGCTTGATGGAGATTTTTTTAAAAAAAAGAAAAGTGCCACACATGGGCACACATACATAAAATATTCAGATGTGGATAGATAAACAAAGATAGTAACAAAGTGGCCATCCAGCTGCGTTTGACCTTCGACTTGGGACTTTAATGTGTCATCATCTGCTGTGTCGAATCTTCACTCCTTGAGAACTTGTGTGGCTGCATGTTTTACTGTTTATTGTTGTGCCGTGTCTCATTCAGATTTTTTTCCCCCCACCAATTTATTAATTTTTTTTCCTGTAGTACTCTCATCCCATGTTCAGGTCTGCTGTTAGAGGTGGGCTGTGACGGGTAGTTGGTTGGTAAACGTTGCTATGTGTCTGTTCACTAACCAGCAGAAATGTGACCTTCACAAAAAGCGCTTTAACATTGAGAATTTGCACTTTGGAGCAAAAGTATGGGAAGTCTTTTTCCATGTATAAAATAATTGTCCTTCACTGTCCCTTTTAGTAATGCACGTATATTGTAGTTGGATTTTTTTTTTTTTTTAAGAAATGCTGCCGCCGCCATGGTTATCTTGTTTTCTGATCCTTACTTTGTCTTTCTCTTTTATCACTTCTCAGCTCAAGCAATTTCTGGACACTGAGGTGCTCTTCCACGATGAAATCAAACAACAGGATTCTGCGAAAAATCCTAATGAATTTCCAGCATTTAAACCCGTCCACACAGCAGTACAAAAACTGTACAAGACATTAACCTGCTCTCTGAGGCAGCATTGACTCATTAAAGTGTTTCTAGTTGCTGAAAGCGACGGGAAAATGAAAGGGAGCTGCTGTGGTTATTCACTATGGGCGTATCTAAGAGATGTTAATCTGATAATAAAAAAACATTTTCTACATGTCATTGCACTTTGAATAGTACATTGTATCATGTTTTCAAGGTATGACTGAATTGCTTGTACTTGCAGTGTGATCTATACAGGGAGCTTTTTTGTTTTTGTTTTGTCAGGTACAAAATGTTAAGAACAAGAGATTATAAATGTGTCACGATGGTAGTATGTTTTGTCAAAACTCAAATAATATTCTTACACCAAACCACTTGAAATGTCACATGTATGTACCTGTAGCACTGCCAGTCTCCTTTTAGTTTGACAAAATGAATTTTATTTTTGCTTACATCAGGATAAACTATAACATATTTTCTGTGTGACTGGGGGAGGTTGCACAATGGAAGTTTATAAAAATGTGAATATTAAAGATATTAACACCAGATCTGGTTCATCACAGACGTTCATTTTATTCATTTATTTGTTTTGTTTTGACATTTATTTCATTTTTATTTGCGTGAGTTGATTACCATGTAGGCTCAGATGTCCGATGACAATATTGAACCAGCCAAAAGTAAACAGTTCTATAATATTTAAAAGTAAAAGTTGTTTATGACACAACTTACACTGTCTTAGTTTCCTAAGTAGTAGACGGACTGTCGTAGTCAGAAATTCAACCAACGAAAGATATCTTGTAGCTATTGTTGTACTGTAAAGAGGAACTACAACAGAAACACAACACCTGGAGAACCAGGACAGTATTATTGCATTCCTCCATCACTAATGTGATGCTGAATATTTGTTTTACTTTCGACAAGCAAGTAAGCTGTATTAAAAAAAAAAAAAACAATCCTCGAAACTTTATTATCCACATTAGAAACAAAAACCATCTTAAAATAAAGTCTCAATGGTTTGAGAGACATAAAGCTCACTTGATTTCCAATTCCAATCCAAAGATGTCGGGTTTATTATTCTAACTCTGACTGAGAAATTGTACCAAGAAAGGCAACTTTCACTCAACTTCTACCCAAGAAGAGCCTTTGTTATCTATTCAATTTCAGTGAAGCATTTATTGAATGCATCTTGATTCTAATCATGTACAAAGGAAAAGTACAAAATGAGCACTCATCATAGCTTCAAGATTCTGTTTGAACCTCCACATCGATTGCCTTGACCTATTAAACTTCATTCTATTATTTGGAAAGGGAACCAAACTATGGCATGCTCAAAGGAGGTGAACTTTCAATACAAAAAAAGAGGCTTCTCGAAATGTTTCTTAAGTTCAAAGCTTTTTCCATCTCAAAAGGGCATTTTTAATTCCGTGTATTTTCAACCAGGAAGGTGGATACTAATAACTCTGGATTCTGAAGTACAGAATTCATATCTTTAAATCATGAACTATGTCTCCATCGCAATTGTAAAAGAAACCTTAGAGAAATACATGTATTGAACTTCTGATTCAAAAAGAAAAGAATATAGAGAGAATGTTTTAAATTGAAAGTCAATGGTGCTGTCATTAGCAATTTTTTTTACTGTTTTCAACAAAAATATTGTACGTAATTTTTTTTATCAAATCACCCCGATTCATTCCCGGATAGAACACACTTTTAATGGATGCAGCACCCTCGCTTTCCTTTGCTTGTCTCATAGTGAGCTGTTGTGTTGTGGCTCCCTCCCGAGTGACATCTTTATCTTTAATTGGAGAGTAATTACACTCGTCTGCATCGCGGTGCGCCTTGAAAAAACACCTGAAAGAGGAGGATGCACCTCCCTCAGCAGCCACATCCTCTCTGCCTCCCTCTCTCTTCAAGGATCGTGGGGCCCCCACAGTGCCTGCTGGCCCTGGTGGCTAGAAGACCCATCACATCCTTTATTCTGCTTATTTTGCAATAAAATGGGATGTTTTTCCCTCCTCCTGCAAAAATTCACCCAAGACCCTCCACTGAGGATTGTGGCATTTCCATGTATTGACGTTTGGCTGGTGGTTCATATACATTTGTTATTCTATGCTCTGGACTTCAAAGAGAATGAAAGAGGGCCTATTATGCTAATTGGGTCCTGTTCAGTTAAACGCAATCAAGGCCTCCCGCATTAATCCTTTACTAAATACTTGCTGGCTTCAGAAATGCTTTTTCTTCTAAGACTAAGACACATAGTGCTCAGTTTCCTGACGGGGGTGTTTATTAGAGAGTAAAGTAAATAAAAGGTAATTAAATGTCTCATTTTAAATCACAAAAGTGAAATTATTTAATATTTCAGTAAAATAACACAGGCCAGGTTAAAGTGACTTTTTTTAAATTTCTTTTTGTCAGGTTTTCTTTTTGCCAGGTCTGTGGTTGAAAGGAAGAGCCCGTTGAGGCCACGCTGAGGAGTCCGACCTTGTTCTCAGGTCTACATTGTTCACTGCACTGCACGCTGCACTTGCAACATATTCACAGTTTTCCCTTGATAGGGGAAGAGAAAGGAGGAATCCTACATCGGCTCCCAGCGATACCTATTTCCATCAATATTATTGTTGCTCGCCGTGAATGTCTGAGGATTACACTACAGCGGAAACACAGCCGACGCCTCCTTTGCACACGGTGGGGATCCAGATTGTAGTCCAATTGAACAAATACAAAACCAAGGAAGCCAACGGAATAGGTGCTTTGATTTCAAAAGAGTATTTTATGCTGTTTTATCATTCTCGAGCTCCACACACGGCACATTTTTTAATATGTAAGAAATGGAATGGTGATTTGTTGAATAATTGAAGAGTTAGGAATCACTGAATATTCTTCCCAACATGTGTGCGTGCTATAAAAAGAATAAAGGGAAGGCTGAATTACAGTCCTGCTGCACCACGTTGACCTGACTAAACAATGCCTTCTGTCTAATCTCTTATCTCAAAGCGATTGTGTTTAGGTTCTGTAGTTGCGACATAATGTGGGAGATGTTACAAAAAATGAAAATATTTCATATCGACTAATACGTTTACTGGCTTAATATATTTAAGAGCAAGAGAACACAATTCCTTAAACATAAATGATTAAGTGTGTGTGTGAGAAGGTCCTGTGGTGCATTAAACAATGAATTTATCTCATTTCCCTTAAACGGAAGGCTTTTACAATACCTACAGTGGATTGGCTTTTTGTACATAAAAGCAATTGCTTTGTAAATGAACCAAATGCCCCTGGGCTTCCTCTTTAATCTAGCAGCTCCATTTACACACACAGTGATCCGAGTAGAATTTACTACATTTAGCGAGTCAAATGAAAAGGTTATAAATGTATCTATTGTACAGATATACAGTGTGGGATCGTGGTGGTGCCTCTGTTTTTTTTTTGCCATCAGTCTTTTTTTTTAATGTACATCAGTAATAAATGAATCCAGAAAAATAAGGATGTAGTTGTCAGATTAGGCCATAAGTTTAGGAAAGATGTGTTTTGGTGGCAGCTGCACACAATAAGTGATAACTGCACACGGAAAACAAAATGCAACAACCAGATTCTAGATTGGGCCTCAAATAGCAAAGAGCAGGTAAAAAAAAAAAAATACATGACATAAATAATTAGTCCAAGTGTATTTATGAGTACTACAGGGTTAATATTGGCACAGGCTGTGTGATGGTGTCCCTGATAAGTATATAATTAGAATTGGCATGTTGCACTCCTTATTTCAACATGGTTAATCAGTGGTTCTCTGTTAACTTGAAAGGAAATATTAGATCCTGACTAAACTTTGATGAAATCTAGAGTTACAAGTAAGAGATTTGGGTCAACTAATGAGAACAGAGCGTCCCACTTTGCAAGTCCAAGTGGGAGAGAGATAATTTGCATGTATGCAAATAGCGTTTGAGCTAATTGCGTAACTCGGCATTCAATAATGACCAAGTTGTGTTGGATCTGTGACTGTCGTGCCTTTACAACTGGACCTTGTCAGAGGTTGTGGCTATCGGCAGAATAGTCTCATTGATAGAAGGTCAGGGTGTTCACAGAAATGTATGGAGGTTTATGCCATTGGAGATCTTCTTACAGTGTGTCCATAGATGTACTGTATCCATCGGTACATTTTCATGTCTTTTGTTGTGCTCACTGTCATGGAGGTACATGTTGAGCTGAGCCTTCGAAGTGTTCTTTTTCCCACCCGCCTCTTGAGGTCAGCTGCTAGATTTATAATTACTTCAGCATTGGTATCCTTACACATTTAAAATACAGCAGTATACTTGCCATCACTCGACCATAAAGTTATGCTTGCAAACATCTTGATAAGTGATTAAAAGTGAAAAACAACGGCGTGTCTGCACATTTTGTAAGATCAGGATGGACAGCTACACATGCTTGATGAAGAATATATGAGTATATGAATTAAAGATATCGCTCAATTTAAAGTTATTATACATGTACCGTATGTTATACATGCTTAACGATCCTTTGTGGGTTAGAGTTTAAGATTAGATGGTGAATAAAAAGTCGAGGATATTCATACAATGGCTCGCAACTATTTTACAGTTTGTTATAAAGCACTGATTAACTATTTGTTTACATTTGCAGCAGGTTTACAACTGTTTATAAATGTACAACCCCAAAACAGTTGAGACACTGGGGAAGAGCCCATGTAGTTATATCCTTTATACAATCATGCCTTGCTTGTGAACAATCACAATACTATCACCTGTTACCAATTAACCTATTAACCTGTGGAATGTTCCAATCAGGTGTTTTTGAGCATTCCACAACTTTCCCATTCTTTTATTTCTCTCTGTCCCAACTTGTTTGAAACGTGTTGCTGGCATCAAATTCAGAATAAGCATATATTTACAAAAATAAATGAACTTGATGAGATACATTAAATATATTGTCTTTATACTTTTTTTTTTAAAGAATAAGCTAATTATGACATTCTGTTTTATTTATGTGACACAATATTTTTTGGGGGGATGGGTTGTATTTAAAACTACTGAAGACGTGTAGTTATATCTCACACTTTGTTATCATACATATATTATTTGTTTTTGACTGCTTCATAAGAGGAAATATTGTTAAAAAGACATCACTTAAAAATGCATGTATTCTTTATAGGCTGTTCACAAAGGGGAGGTTAAAATAAAGTGTTACTGTTTTAATGTCAGGCTCAAAAGTTTAAAGTAGAACTTTTACTTTCTTCTGTTATAATCCAGGTAACTGTGAATCCTCACTGATAATACAAATCACTGTTTTTTTAAAGCATGAATCAGCTGCAAACCTTTAAAACCTGCTCTGGCTGCACTGTAATCAAAGATACCCCACCCCCCCTCCTCCTCTCCCTTCATCCAATCCTCACTCACTGACTGAATGGTGTTCTCTAATTAACCATGCAGAACAGTAGAAGAACACATGTTAATTTAATGTAACAAAAATGTTGATTTTCATGCACTCTCCTTTTCAAATATTTATGGGCTAGACTTGAATTTCAAGATGCATCAAAGACTCACAGAGTATGCAAATGTGTCTGCCTTACCCCCCAACAAGTTGGACTGTCTTTTGCTCTTCATGCAGGCTTCACGCACTGCCATCTGAGCTACAAAGAGGAAGCCATCACAGTAACCTCTGTAGAAATAGATAACCAGCACCCGGTGGCACCTGCTCAGCTGCATCCATAATCATCTGCCGCTGCAAGATTCTTCTAATAATAAACACATTATGCAAATACGGGGATTCTTTTAGTAACTTTTTTTCCCCTCTTTAGATGAGGATAAGGTTGTCATTTTGAAAGCAGCAACAATGCCGTACAAAAGAAGCAAGTTTTGTTTGTTTTTTACTGTTAAGATGCTTTACAATGCATCAGGGTAATACTGTTGACCAAATTTAATCATACCTGAAAGCAGCATAATGTTAAAAGAGGCAGGAGGTTGTTGTGGCTAAAAATGTTCTGGTTTGTCTCTATTAGAGTCCTCTGGTTTTTGCGGGGTGGATGATATCTGTATGCGTTTCCCGCAGTGGCCAAAAGGTGGCGTATGAGACACGTGGAACACATATTTTTATCCCGATAGGTCCGCACCTAAAGAGACACACGCTCAGAGCAAATAACACATAGAATCATTATGCGTGTATCTGTAATACTACTGTATTACTATGTTACAGGGGTTATTGATCATTTCACCACACGGAAGGGTTTCATTGACTTTTCTGTAACAGGTATTAAGATTCCTGCAGTTTATTTTGTTGAATCTGAGGGGTCGCAAATTCAAAGTGTCCGCAGAAGTACAGAATAAGTTTCTCTCGGAGAGGTAAGTCTTTTCTTTCTTTATTTATTTATTTATTTATTTATTTCTTCCACACACTGCAGGAAAAAATTATGCAGAACTTCAAACTTACAAAAAAAAAAAAAAGGGGGGGGGGGGGTGAATTGAGGCGCGCTGTGCGTCGAGTGGCTGCGCGGCTGCACATTGTGATGCTCCTGATGAAGATGAGCTGAGTTACTTCACCTTGAACAAAAAGAGGGGGACAGTGAGGCACGCAGGAGTCTGAGCCGATACCATGCTGTGGATGACTGGTGTAGCCAATTCTCTCTCTCCTCCTTCTCTCTCTCCTTCTCTCTCTGCTTCTCCTCCCTCTTCTTTTAGCTCTATGTGACTCTGCAGTTAACAATCAGAATTTCCTCCTGCTGTCTCCTCTCTTTGTAAGTAACTTTCTTATTTCTTACTCTGTGATACAGGATAGTCTACTGTTATGACACTTATGGCATATCCAATAGAGGAGTCATGGTTGCGTGCTGTCATGTGTATTGGCAATGTCCTTTTTGTGCTTGTCACACACAAAAAAGCTGCTGCTGATTTATAGATTACAACTTTTTCCCTTCGGTTGTCTCGCTCTTGTCTGTCTGTTTTGACTCTTCTGATTTGCGCACGGTCCCGTTGTAATTTATTTCGTTTGATTGACATGTGTGGGCCTCCTTCAAGTTCAGCTGATAATTTAAAACATATGGTCATCCAATACTGATAAATGTCTCATTGTCAAAAGCTTCTGTTTTGGCAAATAATCTCAACCTGCGTGTTTCGCCTGTGCGCCTCTGCTTTAATTCCAGATGCCAGAGGGCTGTTCAGGGATCAGGTTTAAAACATAATATAGGAGTTATTTAAATGAATGCAAATGAATGGCCTGACATAATTTTAACTGAGCATACATCCTGCTGGTAACGTAACTTATTCTTTTACTTCTATCTTCTGTGTTAAAACCCATCATGGATTTTTTTTTTAACGCAAAAACTAAAAAATGAAATGCAACAGTCAAGTAAAGTTACGTTGGAAAATAACATTTTTGCACGTACCATTTTCCACATGACACATATTTTTAAACAATCACACACTTGTTATTTTTATTTCTAAAAATCGGTCTATTCATTTAAATTGTGCGACTTTCAAAACTTACCATGATGTGAGGATGAGTCTTTCACTTGAATGTGACGATTTAATTATCTCATAATAAACAGACTGCGTTCAAATAAATGTTCAACGCTCTGCAAGACGAGAACATGTTGGGCATATCCTTTTTGAGGGATAATCTGTCAAAAATTAATTACAAAAAAGCTGAGGCGCATTATGACTTTCCAGTCTGTGAAATTTGCAAATATATGAAGAGAAGCTGGACAAGTGTGTGTAAATCAGCATTTCTTGTTTTTATGTGATAATTTTAAAAAGTCAGGAAAGAACAAGGTTATGTATCGTTTTAGGTGCTGATTTAATTTATTCATATAATAGCTGCTGTATCACAAAAGTCTAAACTAGTCCTTGAACTCCTCTTCCAGGGTTTCTCTCACCTGCTCTTGCTCTCGTGGCTGAGCGTATTTTCTCATAAAGAAACGGCGATTTTGAAACACTTTCATCGAAGTTGCAGGAGTCGGTGCGCTATTGGTCTTCCAACAAAATAAATAAAACCGTGTTATGTCACCAAGGAAAAAGTGTTTCATCTCTACGGGGGAAAAAAGACATATTTAACTTTGCAGTCACTGTGCCTATAAGTGATGTTCATTTAAGTAAGCTTATTAAACAGAATAAACTGCGGGTAGTTACAACCATCCTCCCGTCCCCATTTATTTCACCACAAATCTCTCTCTCTCTCTCTCTCTCTCTCTCTCTCTCTCTCTCTCGCATCTCTTGTCTGAGAGGAGGAGGAGGAGGAGGGGGGAGTCCTGCCTCTTTGCCTTCCTCAGATCAATGCCCTGGCCACTCACTTTCTGATGTTGCGCGACGGGAAATGCTTTGAATACTTGCGACATGGCTGCGCGCATTGATCGCCAAGATTGACAGCAGCTCTACCCATCGTCTTCTCTTGTCTGAGTGAGTGAGAGAGAGAGAGAGAGAGAGAGAGAGAGAAGGGGGGAGAGATAAAAAAACAAAAAACAAATAGGCGAACAACAAAAGGTACTTGTAGTTTTGGACAGCTGAACTTCACAGAGAGTATACGGGATCTCCTCATGGCCCAGTGTGAGCAGACCTAAGTTTTCGCTCAACAGATAGTTCAGTGATCATTTTCTACGAAGTGCAGCTGAGTCTAGTTGTCTTTACACGCGGAAAGGAAGCACAAACATCTTCTTCACGGATCGGATCATCAAGGTAAACAACACGCTTGCTGTACTTTTCAACGTGCTCTATGCTGTCCTTTTATTTTCACCTTGTGTTTATTTTTATTTTTTTTATTGCCGATTGCTTTTAAGTCGAACTCGCTGTCACCGAAATGTTCCGGCACGGTGCGCGCATTTTTGTTTGTTTGTTTGTTTTGCTTTAGAAACATTTGTAGAAAGTTTTGCGTGCGTTAATCGTACACGGGTTGGCGCATTTCGTAGCGGGGAGAATGACCATCAAACTTTAATTGTTGCGATTATTTGATGCGTCGCTTTCACCAAAAACAAGCGAAGTGCACGCGAGACGAGAGTGGCGCGGCGCTGGCTCGGACGCGTTCGTGGTTCCCCCCATCTGAAACGGCGAATCCGCGCTCATTTCAAAGTCGAACTCGGGGAAAAGACGACACTCTGAAAAGCCTGAAACTGTCGCTTGAATGTTTGAAATCACCCTTTCTGTCTTTGTTTATTACAGCAGCGTGAAGCCGTGCGAGCGGACACAGGCTGCACGGTGTAATCTGACCAAACCGGACCGCTGCCACCGATAACTTTTTTACTTAACACCATACACAAGTGGTGATTCTCACTCGACAGTAAGATGTTTTTAAGGTTGACATCGCTGTAGTGTTTTGTGTTCACACGTTCCATAACTTTCTCCTGCTGGCAGCAGTTTCACTTGTGTCCACAAAGCGGTACTATTCATTGACAGTGACGTGCTCTCTGGTAGGTTTCCTGTCTCTGCATGTGAGGTGGACAAGTTTATTCTTTCGCTCACGTCTCATTATAGCCTACCTTTATACATTCAAGGGCTCTTTGGCTCCAAACTGCCTCTCACCCGCAGATTGTCTGACTTGTTGTTAAGACACCAACAGTATCTGGCCGCCCTGCAGCATGGGAATTTGCTCTTCCTCAACTTTCTCGGGAGGTCAGGGGAATCGACCTCAAAAGAATGCATAAGCCATAAATAAAATTGAAACAATCGCAAGGCTTGTCCCTTTAGAGAAGATGCACTTGAACGGACAGTTTTCCATTTAAGCCGAAGCCACTGAAGCTCGGCGCGCTCGCACCGAACACACAGAGGTTCTCTTGTTCCAAGTGCAAATGTTCTTAATAAGGATTAATTGTTTTTTCTTGCACTTCTATAGTTGCTGCTGCGAGACATTTCAGACAATTAACCACCTCGCTTTTAAATAAAACAATTAATGTTAAGATATTATATTTAGATATTTTTAAACATAAAATAAACTTTGGTCCTTTTATGAGAGTTGGGGAATCACCTCATTTTTTATACTTATATCGCAGAAGCGTAATAAACAGTTTTCCAGGTTTTTCATAAATTTAAGATTAAGTTTAAAAATTAAAAAACATTAGATGAACATGATATTGGCAGCGTGTGTTGCGCGGGGATGACCCCACATTTGAAGATGTTTTCCAAAAATTTGACACACTCCCTGTGTGTTCTGAGGTGGCTCCGGGAGATGACAACATTTGAATGAGAAGAGATTTAGCTTTGACAACACTGGAAAGTTTATTATTATCATTATTATTATAATAATTATTATTATTGAATTGTACAGTTGTGTCTGTCTCCTGTTTATTAAACACGCAGCACGTGCGTTTTCTGACCACACAAATAACACACCTGTGGCTAATTAATGAAAACACAATGATCTCCCACGCGTTCTTCTCATTAAAACTCGAACAGTAACATATTCTGGGGTTATTCTCCAGAATGGAGAAGGTGTAAAGTGGCCTATTTATCCGTGTGCTATTTTGTTTTGGACAGTTGCTCTTTAGTGGAGCTGTGAGCGCAGGTTTCCACATAAGGTAAGGCTGTTCCGGAGACCAAAATGCAAGTCTAAATGGGACATTTATAATTAGACTGCCCATTCAGCACATTGTCCCGATTGCTATACAGGGACACTCGGCTCTGTCTCGACAAGAGTTTGTCTCTGACGGCTTGTGCAGCTCAGCGTGTTGCTCACAAAAAGAGCGAGAGAGGAAAGAGTGAAAAGCGGCGTCGCAGCCCTTTGATGCCACAGGACCGCACTTGGCTCTTATTTAACGTCTCTCACCTATTTTATTTACGCACAGAAACTAACTAATCACCTTCTGCCTTTATAAAAAAAAAAGTCTTTGCAGTGGAAGAGCTTGAATGTGCATTTTAATGATTGGAGAAATGTGTTAAGTAATTTTGGCAATGTGATCACTTCTAATAATTTCTGATGTTTTACCAATAATATATGTGCTTTTTATACACTGTAGCTGACTTACGCATAAAATTAAAAACTATAATGACGGCCAATTTGTTGACGCGTGATACTTGAGGGCACTACAGGGCAATAATATCATATTTATCATGTCATACTGACTGGCTTTGCGCATTTTTTTAAGGACTTATCTGCGGGTGGACTTGAGCTTTTTAAAAGAGTGAGAAATGCAGCATTTCCCACCTGGACTCGGCTTAAGATATAGACTCGCTGACGCTGATGTGCCACTTAGTTCAAACATTTTAGGACTTTTTATTTTTGGCATGAAAGGAGAAAGCCACCTGGCCTGTCTAAACACATCCTGCACTCTGTCCGAGTCCAATGTCTCCCGTGTTGCAAGAGCGACTTTGTTGCTGAGAATATTAATTATTGAGGAAAAATATTACTGAGGATTTTCTCTCTTTTTTCATTTTATTGAGTGGGAAAAGAAATGTAAATGAGCCCGTGTTAAAATGTGTTTGGACTGTCACAAACTGAATTTACCTGTAGCTCTGCTTTTAACTGTCCTCATCATCTAAAGGCAGAATTTGTTTAAACTGAGCTCTTGTGCCAGCAATTAGTGGGATCAAAGAAAAGGCAGGAGAGAGAGAGAGAGAGATGAGGGAGGGAGGGAGGGAGGGAGGGAGGGAGAGAAAGAGGGAGGGAGGGAAAACGAAAGAAATGTGCTCTATGTTTCACTATTTTGTTCTATATCTTACCTTGTATGTGCAGATTGATTATCGATTATCTTTTTGAGACTTTTGAGAGAATTTGACAGCAGATGTTGTTTAGCAGGAAATTTATCACAAGAGTGACTCTACTCAAAAGAAAATAAACACCAAAGTCATTTAATTCATTTCACTGCTAAAATTCAAATATTGTCTATCTTTATGCCACACTGTGACGCAAAATGAAAGTGAAGGTTTCATGGCCTCGCTCTTTTGCTAACACCCAGAGCATGTTTTCCCTTCTAAACAGGATTCTTAAAAAAAAGTACAACCAATTTTAACACACGACAAACTGATTTCACCATCAGAGAAGGGGGGGAAAAAAACCATTCTCCTATCATCATAATTCTGCAATGGGATTACAAACAGCAATGATGTGCTGTCATTTGCAAATACAGCAATGTTAGAAACAATACTAAAATATGTGTAATACTGTATTTAGATTATTTCAGGTGTGTGTGTGTGTGTGTGTGTCTTCGCAGGTCTTCATGCATGAGTGATACATTCCCTCTCCCAGACTTTTTGCAGAGAACGTCTTTAAACAGATACACACATTGCTGATTTTGATTTGAAACTTCAAAATCAAAAAAACAAATGTCATTCAGGCCGCATAACTGAGATCTGACACTGCAACATTGCGTTGTCTTTCTATATACTGCATTTCGCGTGAAGACAGCCATTATGACCAGGACGCTGCTGGGACGAAGGCAGTGGAGGGGTCTACAGGTACTATTCCCCCTCTCTTTGTGGTAGGAGGGGGCGACTGAGGCCTGATAATAAACAAGATGAGAGGAGGTAAACAACAGCAGGCCTGGTAAAGGTGGAGGAGGGAGGATAGCAGATGTTGTGACATCTGTCTATTTAAGTGTTATCTAATTTGCTGCAGAATATTCCAACAATGATCAAAACTGACAGAGATATGCCATAGCAGGGTTTTTTTTTGTAATCTGTTCCCTTCAACAAGAAGTTTCTGACAAGTTTGTAGCATGTCACTTCTGTCATGATTCTTAATTTTCTTCCATGGGACATGGTAATTAGGTGCTGCACAGTGTTATGTATAATGAATGCATACATGCAGTGACAGAGAACTCGCCCTCCTCCGTACATCCAGAGGAGCGCGTGGTAGGGTGGAGTGGATATTTGATGACGGTGTGGTTAGTGGCTTGCAAAAAGTAAGCATGGTGAAGATGAAGATCTGTTTGGGTGGATTTGCGCGCGTACAGGAGGAAATTGTGGCTTTTATCAGTCTGCGCTATTGTCACTTCTCTTTGAGGAGGAAATGCTGATGAAATCAGTGGCCAACTCAGTCTTCAAGAGCAGACAGTGGGGCATCACCTCCATGAAGTTGCCCTCTTAGCTGAAAAGCTGTGAGAAAGCGGAGCTAGAGTCAGTGTAACACACCGATGTAATACACCGGCTCTTTGAAAAAGAATCCCTTTTTTACGTTTTGAATTTCATCCAGCATTGGCTTTTAATTTGCCACAATCTGATTGAGATTGGTGTTTTTCCTTGAGCACAGATTCCTCTAATTTCAAAGATTAAACTGGAGTACGTACATGTTATTTTTTTAAAATTCAGAAACAAATTGCACCTATGAGCCCCAACACTTACTGAACATCGACAAGGGCAGGGGCAGTTGTGTTTTCTGCTCCATTAGATCTGTGTCTCTCAGGCTGCTATAAGTTAACAGTACTGCCGACATTAAAGGATTACAGATGAAAAAAAATCTAAATGTGTATCTTCACAGGAACTGCATAATTGCACAAGTAACCTAAGTGGCCCATTTTGATCTGTATCATTCACTCTCCCACCGAAAATGTTTTTCTCAGAATAATTGGACATTTTCTTTTAGTCCATAGCATAGTTGTGCATAATTACCTTTGACCTCAAAAAGCAACAGTCTAGGCTATGGTAAGTAGCCTCTGTTGATTTTTTTTTTTTTTAAATCACACATTAATATGTAGAATTAATTGGAAGAGCCTTGGTGGCCGCTTGTTTCTCACACAGGTCTGGGACTGTTATCAGGTGGAAGAATTAGTCGGGCTCATTGTTTTTTATGAATCAGATGAAGATTTGTACAGTGGCTTTGTGAAGATGCCTTTATTTCCATATCAAAGAGGCACACAGTGCAGCCGGGCAGTAATTAAAATGTGGTGGATTTTAGAGTCTCTGCATGCACGCATGCACATGCACACACACACACACACACACACACACACACGCACACGCATGCACACACACACGCACACACGCACACACACATTTTCTCTCTCCGTCACACAGACATAAGGACACACACACATGCTCACACACACACAGCATATGGACCAAGGCTGAGAACTGTCAGCTTGTGTGAAAAGAGTGCAGGTGGTTGAAACTGAATTTTAAACAAACACTCATGTCGGCCCATGTTCCTTTTGTAGACGTTTGGGTGCAGAATGCAAAGCCAGTTTTTTTTTGTGTGGCAACCATTTTGTTAGCTACAGTTAGAGAGAGTCATGCTTTTTTTTTTTAATACTCAGTTACAGTATTCGCTGACTGCAGTCTGACTGAGGCTGACTGCAGTCACACTAACCTTTAAGTCAATTCACAGAGAAATGATGCTTACTAGTCAATCCATCCACTTGTCATATAGTCTATATATCTATACATGTATGTATTGATAGGTGACCTTGCCGCAGAATACTGGGATTTTTTCGAAAAAGAAAAAGAAAGAAGAAGAAGCTGTGATCTTTTGCCCCAAGTGATTTATGATCTACCAGATCGGAGAAGCTCTGAAGACCTGAGATTGTGTCTTGTGAGTGAACAAGGGAAAAGAGATTAGTGTAATGTGGGCTTTTACACTGCTCGCACACAAAAGCGTCATAACAAGCCTTTTCCTTGTGATTCCCCCCATTGTGTTGGGATCAAGTCTCATGGGCAATCCACTGCCTTGGAGGAAGAATTAAAGGACTCTGAAAATATCACTTAAGCCCACATGGGCAGCTGTGACAGAGTTTTCATGTAAAATAATGTGAAAGAAGGCTTAAACCTCACCCTATGGGAGAAGCAGCGCAATTATGGCATGGAGAGCATACCATCTGAGAATTTCTCATTTGATAGGAATAACTCTATTGCAGAAAAAAACCCCACATGAATTATTTCAACATTTAGGGTTGTGCATGAGCCACAAGGATGTAATCATTTACTTTTTTGGTTGAATATATCCGGTTTTGCATAGTTTATGGGCTCCATAGTGTTAGAAAGAAGTATTTTTGTTAGGTTAGACATGATCCAGTTGGTGGAGGTTGACAGCCAGCTTGGTATCTGCCAGCTTGATCTGACATGAGATGTAAAATATGCTCCATAGCTATGACTAAGCCAGCCAATCTGGCCTTTTGACTCTGCGGTCCAGCCTTTAGGATGCCGGGAGCTGTTTTGTTTGCACACGACTGTTTTCAGATCAGATTGGCAACTTTGTGCATATTTGTGTGTGTGTGTTCGTACATAGTGCATATTTGCGTGAGATATGGGATTTGAACATATAATACTGTTTTTTATTCTTCTTTAGTTTAGTGTGACACGGCCATCATTTGCAATTTTACCATAATGTAGCACTTCAATCCAAGATACAGAAGGCTGGGCCAGATATTTGGCTTTTCCTGCTTTGAATGACAGATGTGAGTATAAATGCAATACCAACTTGACATCATCAAGAACACCTGAGACACCATACCAAGCACATTTCAAAAAATGTGGATTAAAACCTTAGTTCAGGTTTTACATGTCGCTTTCATTACATTTTCAAAGACAGGACGCAAACATACTTTGTCTTTGCTGCTGCCTAATTTTCAAGTTTCAGATAGTGTGTACACTGCCCTCTTGGATGGCTCAACCACTTGCATCATGGAGCGGCTACTGTAACATCTAAAACAGGCGAGGGAGTTATGGGAGAGAAAGGATGCATTGGGCCAGAAATCAGATTCCCAACAGTTTTTCCTTTGGAAAATGCTAATGTACGATGCCAAAAGTAAATCAAAGTGACAAAGAGGTAGGGAGGGGGAATAGATGGAAAGGGTCTTGTGGCGATAATTTTGATGAAGTTAACCAAAGCATCTCTTCTTGCCCAGGTCTTTTGTTTCCTTTCTGAATAATTTCTTTTTACACTGACTTGGATGTGTTACAAGACTTTGCCCTTAATATGCATTATGAGAAAATGGCTTCACCAGACCTGACCACAAGATTTTTTTTCTCTCTCTCTCGCTGTCTTTGTTATCCTGAGTAAAGGGGGAGGGGGGGGGGGGGGTGTATAGACCCTCTTGGTGAAAAGATGAGCTAAGAAGCAGACTATCTGAGACTAAAGACTACGCAAATAATGATGTGTAAGGTCTCACAATCAGTCTACTTTAGTCTTTTTCCAGACCCGCTCATAAGGAATTTTTCACAGGGTATTCTTGTATTCTCAAGGTGGTTGAGAATACTTATTGTACACAATGGGTGGGAATACATGCAGTAATAGCACTGGAGCAGCGGTTAACTTTTCCCCTTTAATTTGTCTTCAAATGGCATGGTTTCCTACTCTCACTAGTTCTGGTACACGGTGGAATTAGTGAAGCAACTTTATCCATCATTTTGCTTACTTGTACCAGAATATTACCAGAAATGAACAGAGACACGGGATGTGGAAAATATGAACTTTCAACTGAAACCAAATTTTAATTAACATCCATCTGCTCCGGGATCCATGAATTAACATACATGCTTTAGAAAAAAGGCCATGGAAACATTTTTGCCCAGTTTACGAAAGCCCCGGCTCACTCAACTGAACATTTGTATAAGCAAAGTGCGGCAACAGTGAGGAAAGCCCAGAAAGCACGAAAGAAAAAAAAACGCCTGTGATAATCACATTTTTGAATGGGTCTAAAAAAGAGAAATCTGCTGAAATGATAGAGAAAGCCTGTGGTTTGGCCCATGGAGTAAATTTCCCATGAGCCTCTTTGACAATCTGAGGGGATAGCCACTCTGGCACACGCCACCCGCCCACCACACAATACACACACACACACGCACACACACACACACACTTGTTAATGCCAGGCAGTACGGGTGTAGAAACCTCTGGGAGGAGGCATGTCCAAGGGAGGATGATTGACAGGAGGTGGGTGTGTACTAGAGTAAGGGAGGACCAGAGAATTATTGGAGGGGTTGTGCTGTCTAAGGAACAGTAACACTCATTCTTTTTTCCACTCGACAGGATGATCCATAAAATCTACAAGACCTTTGCTGAGTGGGATGACAGCAGAATGCATGTGAATATATACAAATGACTTAAAAAGCTTCCCTCCCACATATTATGTTCATATGCAACTAATTTGCAATAGTGATTTATGTTCACTGTCAAAGCTTGTTCACAGAGTTACGTTCTTATACCGCAGTGTAAAGTCATAGGGAGGAGGCCTGGGTGGATGGCCGTGCACATGACCTCTATGTTGGAGACTGGGGTTTACATACCATCACAGTTGACTTTTTTTAATGTTTACCATGCGTACAATGTTTCTGCTAACCTTAAGTGTTTCAGTTCCCGACCATAACCATAAAGTACTTACCATGACCACAGTGTTTCTCTAACCAAGTGTTTTGAGTTGCCTAAACATATCCATGAAAAATGTAATTCAGTCTGGACAACTACAGTCAAAGAAACTTGGATTCTCATTTGCAGTGAGTTATATTTGGCAGTATGGCTCTGTTCTGGGAGCTCCCTGCCCTTCCATGTGCCTACATGGAAAGGCTAAGGCAGGGAGTGCAGCAGTAAAGACCTCCCTAGGGTACAGAAGCAGGCATTGATTAAGGCAGACAGTATAAAAAGGAGGGGATAGGGTGGAGGTGGGACTTCCGTGGGAACGCAAATTTGTTTAATTAATGCTTCAGTTGCAAGCAGTTGATATTGTTGCAAAAACACAAATGAAAAACATTGTTAGTAAACTCTTTGCAGCAACATTTAATGTAAAGGTTTTATGTTGAAAAATCTAATACAAAAATTAATGGTTCACCTAATGGCCTTATTTTCCTCTAATGTTTTATTATATTCATTACCAATTGCAAATTAAATGCAAAAGAACGCAGACTGCTTGCTCATACATAGGCACATACAGCAGAGCTTTGATGTGTGATTTTTTGGTACATGTGTTAGCAAGGAGAAAGGCTTTATGTCCTTGGTTAGGGGTGGGGTTGAGGGTAAACTGGGAAGGTACAATGCTCCTCCTCATCCTCAGCAATGCTAAATTTATTGGTTACCATCTGCAGGGTGGAGGAGCTTGGGTTGTGGCCAGGCCAAAGAAAGGCTTCTAATTAAACAGTCATCATTATCAACTTGTGGCCAGTGATCATCATGCCCAGCACTGGTTCTCCAAGATGAACATGGAATCATTGAGGCTTTCCCTGAAGCCCATGCTGGACTGAATTAGAATAGAAGAAACAGAAGAGAATAGTGCTAGCGAGAACATTTTTTCCCCTCTCTTGGCAGAACAGGCAGCATGAGGCCCTGTGCCATATCCACTCAGGTTTAAACAATTACCAGACATCAGAACCCAGTAGACCCTTAGTGTTGGCACAACCGTCATGCTTTTGACTGCTGTACTGCAGGCCATGGTTCCAGACATGGCCAAGTGTCACATGTAAGCGGAGCTTTCGATAATTTCAATTAGTGTAAGAGGGTGTGCCTGCAGTATCTGTATCACTGTTGCTGGAGGAGCTTTCTTTTGAGGTTGACAGCCCCTTAATATAGTATTTCTTGGTTTGATGTGTGAGTGACACAGTGGCGAACCAAGAGGAGGGCAAAATGGTTTATTAGGATCTAATTAGAGCCCTGTGATTAAAGGGGAAGTGACTATGATTAGGAGACCTGCAGATGATGGGGAAACATGGATGAATATTCAGAGAAGAAAAAGCACAGTATGTATTAGCCTGTGTATATGCCTTAGGCGTATACACAGAGCACCGCAGAGTCCGGGCTGCTTCGGCACAGCTGTTTTGATATCATCTTTACAGGAGATCTGCAGGAGAGAAGCTTTAAAATTTAAGCTATTAGGCAGAAAATGCACAAATGAAGCCTATAACCTCACAGCCGATGCTTGCTTCATGTAGGAATTTGATTAGCAGCTCTTGTACCCCAAATATCATTTAAAAAAAAGAAAAAAAGATGACCTTTTTTTTCATGGCTTCTGTTGGGCATGTACGAGTTATGCAGCGGACCTTCACAGTCAATTGAACCTGAAACCATGAGGAATGTTCTGCAAAGCCAGTTCTACCGTCAGGAAGCTTAGGGCACTTGCAAAAAATCACACATTCTTGTGAGTTAAGAGTATGTGCTGTTTAATCAAAGAGATAAATGGTCTTTTTAGTATTAGTTTCCATCAATGGAGAGATTAGTACTGGACTTTCTTTCTTTTTCACCTCACAAAATTCTTTTTTTTAGATATGTGATAGCCACTGCCATTAGAAATCATTCTGAGGGCAGGAGATTGTCAGAAGGGCCTTTTCGCGATTTTACAATTTCACAACTGACTTCCTCCTTAAAATGACACAGGCTTACCTGCCCATTACTCCCTTTGATTTCTACAGTACATGCTTCTGCGCTCCGAGAGGTATTCATAATAAGCTTAAACTCCACTGGCGTCATTGCTAAAGGGTGCTTATCTCTCGGCTATTCGAGAGAAAGAAGGGTAATATTTTTTCCAATTTCAACATTTTACTGTAAGGCCACAGTCTGCCCAAAAACCACGTTTAAGGGGCTGTTGTGGAGAGCAGACATGCACACACATGGATATATGGACACATACATGCACACACACTCCGCCCATGACTGGTCTTTGAAAATATTATTTTTGCCATTTTAAATTTTAAACGGTACAGCTGTGGATTTTTTTTTTTTTGCTGGATGGAAGTCAGATATTTCAGCACATTTATTTATGTTTTATTCAGTTTAACTCAAATTTCTAAAGGTTGTGGGAGCTAGTGTGCTAGTTTTACTTAAGTCTGCTTGGCTCTTTCAATTGAAATCCTTTAAAGTGTTTTTCTTTTATTGCATAGATCATACTTACCTTGTAGCACTTATGTTTGGACTCGCAATTTAATCTATTTACATTTTCATTGTGCCCCAATGGAATGTTCAAAGCATAGTCAGCTTCAAATGTATACTCATATGTAATGTAAGATACACTTGAAAACTAGGCTGCGGTGAGTGGTAGTGGCCTCTCTTTTGCTTGGAGCAATGTCAGTTTTTCTTGTAGAATAATGAGAAGCATGTGTTGGGCAAGTGAAAAAACACAGTGATCTTTCATGTGACCCACCTGCCGTGCTTTCAGCACAGTCAACACCAACCTCTTGTTACTATTGTCTGGACAGCTACGCTAGAAAACCTCTTCCTCCTGCTCTTCTGTTGTTCATTACTCTTTTTTTTTTTTTTTTTTTAGAAGCTCTGAAAAGACACCTGAAGGGGCTTGGCATAACACTAATGGTAGCAAACAGAAGCCAACTAAACACTTGAAGGGAAAAACTAAACCTTAATGACTACCAGGATTTAAATACACATAATCTGTAGGTGCAAAGTGTTTGTTTGAACTACATCTTTCTGCAGCAGTTAAAAGTGTGGAGTAGGTTTGTACAGTGAGTGTTCCCCAGCCCTCTGCCTGTAGCCTCAGCCTGCTGAGTTTCTCAGTTTTACCGTTGCTTTTGCCATGCTGTAATGGGCTCCCAGGACATCATGGCAATGTAATAACTGCTTGACGATGTTTTTCTTACCCCCCTCATTCTCCACTAAATGTAAAATGTGCCCAGAAACATGGGATATATGGTACAGTTTGTGATGTCAGTTGTTATTGCTGGATACGCGAACCAGTAAATTTTGGATTATTTTCCACAATCTGCTGTCCAGAGTGCATTATGTCACAAAGGCCACATTGTAGCTAGTTGGGTGTAGAGCAGTGTTGTCTCTCTCTTTCCCTTGTTCTGTACATTGCTCGTTCACCTTCTGTGCCTCCAGTCCAGACTGCAGCCTTACTGTATGCCCATTTTCTTTCCGTGTGCTGCAATCAATGTACAATGGGCCTATAGGATACCTTACATAATTGGAAAAAATTACGCATTAAAAAGTGTGCAGACTAATGGCCGAGAAAGTTATCCAAGTTTTTTTTTTCCCCACTGAAACTTAATTGTTCTCAAAATTCTTCTTGGTGATGTTATAATATCAGGATTTCTTAAATTATGAGAGCTGGAATTTGTTGGAATTATGCTCTGTGAAATGTGGCTTTAAATGATGAGATTAATTATATGATGATTTATATATTTTTCATTCTTTTGCTGTACAATTTGGACTCAAACACTGCTTTTGTTCAGTGCAGCATGGAGTGGAAGAGCCTCCTGTTTTTCAGCTAATTAAATTTGCCACTAACATATGCTGGCAGGAACCTCTTACCTTGTTTGACTTATTTATTGCCTGACTGTAGAGGTAATTTGACTTTTCATTTCAAAGGCTCTTTTTTTTAATCCAGAAAAGGAGTGTTAAACTCAATTATACCAGTGATCAGTGGCTCAAACACTACATTTGTTTCCTCTGGGGGGACAAACCAAGTATAAGCCCTGCTTTCAGATCCTTGTCCCTTACTCTTGCCCTTCCACCCCTACAGGCCAACAAGAAGGGGGAGAGGTAAATTAGGACGGGGGAGAAATGGGGGGCAGGGGGGAGACATGAGTGAGATGAGAGAGAGAGAGAGAGAGAGAGAGAGAGAGAGAGAGAGAGAGAGAGAGAGAGAGAGAGAGAGAGAGAGAGAGAGGGAGAGAGAGAGAAAAGTGCCCAACAGTTCCTGCCACGTCACTGGAGATTTGTGTCCTCCTTTTAAATCATTTCCCTCTTAAGAAGATTAAGAAGGCAGAAATATTCTCCAACTGATCATTTTCCCTCCCCCTAAATGGATTCATTTGCATTTGCAAACGCTGCTATTAATTGTGGGTTTCAAAAAAAGACAAATGACCTGTGTAACTGTAAATAAAAAGAAGAAAAAAACCCCCAGAGGTTATAATGTTAATTGTTAAAATGGCTACACAGGGGCCAGTGAAGCCAAAGCCCCATCAGTATCAGATTTACACCATGGTCACTTTTGCTACAGTACAGGCTTAGTTTTGTTTTTATTTATATGACCCTTTAATCTTTTAAACTATTCTGCTCCCTTTTTTGTCATTCATTGGTTTCACCAGAGAAGGAAGACAAAAATCCGGACTACATTTTACACTTCATTTTTTAGCAAGATGCAGAGGCACATGCTGAAGTGTAGGATTGTATGAATGGAAGATAAAGACTAATTCCAACATGGAATAAGTATGTTCGAATGTAGTCCCTCCTTTTGCTTTGTTACATGCTACACAGGTTTCACACATGTCCTTAGTTAAAGTTGTCTGCCTGCATTGTGCCGAACTCACCGCTAAAAATAATTGTCAACTTAAGCCAGCCTTTGCAAATCGAGACATGTGAGACAGCAATACAAGTCACTGGTGGAAAAAGCCACGATCAAATAGTGCGTCGCTGCTTCTCCTCGAAACAAGGAAAACACAGAATAATTTGCGGACACCAATGCCTCGTTGTAACCTGATCATTTATGGATCAGTTGTTTCCTTTCTGGTTTAATTCACCATGTGATTGATTTTCAGTGCACTACTGTTGGAAAATATCCACACTAAACCGTGCCTGAAATAGGGAATCATTTGAATACAGATGCTTTCGGCTCAGGCCTTGTCACTGGAAAACACTTGGAACCAGGAGACAATTGCAGGTTGATTATGTTGCTTCTGACAAAAGTTGCAACTCCTTTTGTACGAGGCAGAGATATTTGCATCTAAATGCTTATTCTAGAAATCTAAACAGCATAAAGACTGATTGTAAATGCCAGCTGTTGGGCTGTACTCGGGAATAAAAAAAAGAATTTCAATAAGGAAAATTGGGATGGAAATGAGGAAATTATTTTCAAACAGTGGAGCTGAAATCAATAAGAATAAGAAGATAAGAAATAGCGGCCCTTGTTGCGCTGGTTGTATTTGTCTTTTCTTTTATTGAGCGTGTTTGTACAATCACATATGAATCTATTTACAGTTAGCTACTGTATCTTGTATTTTAACTGGTGGTGGTGATGTAGTGTTTATATTCAAATGAATTATGTCTTGGCTACATGTGATGAAGTTGCAGTGCTGGTGTTTGAGATTGGTAAAAGATTAAAGGAAAGGAATATGCTGTTGATTAATTGGTCAGATTAGGTATACAATGCTGTTATACTATTTTTTTTTACATATCTCCTTTTGATATTGTGTTGAGAGGTATTTGAGATAGTTGGTGCATGTGTTTGTATGTGCAGTCTTTATGTAAGTGCAGTTACACAGTATATGTGGGTGTACATGTGTGTGTCTGCTTGGTGCCCAAAGCAGAGTGATGCCCCCGCTGGTTCTGCTCCTCTAGCTCTTTGTCCTGCAGCACTCAGTGTGTCTGCCTCCTCGGGAGACTGGCAGGCGTCTCTAGTGTGGCTCCACAAAGGCCCAGCCTCCTTTGAGGTGTTAAAAACTTCCATTTATGCATCTCCCTGGACAAAAAAGCACCAAGCCCATTTGAGTCTGGTAGCAACACAGGCAGACATTGTGGCCACGCTTCTCTAGCACTCATTTCACAGATTCTAAAACCAGTATGTGGTGAACAGGATTTGAGGGGCTAAAGTGCCCCGTGAGGGCCAGGCGATAAGAGGGGAGAAACGCCACCACGCAGTAAACTAGAGGATGGGTCCAGGAAAATAAACACATTACCTGGGAGAGCGGGAGAGACTTGTTTTCATACCCCTGCCCCCCAACACACACAAATGCACAAACCCCACACCGAGCAAGAAAGAAACAGAGAAAGAAAAAAAGGGAAAGAAAATATGTATGTATATCTTGGAAGTTCAGAAAAGAGGAGACCTCTTTTCAATCAATGTGCAAAAAGACAAGCCCATTCTCTATTCTCTGTCTTTACAGCATTTGCAGTGAGAGGGACTCAAAGAGAATTGATAGGTTACATGCCGGCTTATTAGGAGGACTGGGGACTGAATGTCGTCCGCGGTGGAGAAGCACATTCTGTTTGCTGGTTGTTTCTCTCCCTTCACCCCACCTCAACCCAGCTGCTCAGTAAATAGACTTTTATTCTTGTTATTTGACGCAGAGGAAATGACAGATAATGCTTTTGCCGAGCAGCGCACGAAAGCCTTGTTCAGCCACAGCACTGTGTATATGTATCAGGGTATTGTAACAAGAGAAGGGCTGCTGTTCAAGGGTGGAATTTTTTTCTTTTTCTGCTTTATCTGGCACTATTGCACTTAAGCCCTGCCAAAAACACAGGTCATTGTTTTACTCTCAACAAAGATATTTTAACTTTGATGCTCTGGTAGTCATTCCTGACACGTCGGTGCGAGACATTTTGTGAGTGTCTAGTCTGCTGTAGTTCGGTGTCAGGACAGGATCAGCCGGAGACAGAAGAAAAAAAAGGCAGTTTGAGAGAGACAGAGGGCTAAGATAAAAAGAGGAGAAAAGAGAGATTTGTAAGGCTGTGACAGTTAACAGTGTGTTGAAGCATGAAACAGCTGCATGTGACTGACCTGTTTCCAACACCAAATAACTCAATGATATGGTGGATCTCTTGTAGAAATACAGCTGAGCTGAGATTTTTTATTTTTTGGTACACTCAGGAAGTGTATGAGTAAACAATGTCTCCATAAATACTACCGCCTTAAAATTATCTCCACAGTCTACCTGAGCACTCGTTGTTTCCTGAGCAGCGATGTTCTCTCTCTCTCCCAGTAAAGGTGACTACTGACTGCATGGAAGCTGTCGTTTCATATTACACACATGATGCTACCGCAGCGAGGACTGACTTTGTGGACCTGGATGTTTAACAGACAATCACATGTGTTCAATTACTATATCAGACATTTCTATGCCAGAATGTTTTGCGCTTCACCCCTTCGCCCTGCGCACTGTACTCCCCTCCACTCCTCTTCCTCCCATTTCCTTATTCCTCCTGGGACCACTGTTATAGCCTCACCTCATTGCATCCCAAACTCCCCCACGCAGTCCCCTTCCTGACTGACTGTGTGGCTGCTGCTTCTGCAGAGATAACCACACAGCATCCAGGTAGGGAGCAGCCTGCTGATGGCATAGATTACCTCTATTGTCAAAATAACTAACTCGGCAGAATGCCTACTTTAGCATGTTTGGACGTAGGAGAGAGTGAGGATTTGGAATGGAGGATTGGCAGGATTTTTTTTTTTTACATGTTGCAGATCTGGATGAATTCCAAACAGAAGTTGAAGTACAAGTTCTGGCTTGCCTCATGCATATCCACACAAAATTGCACTCGGTGAAATGTACGTTTACATACACGTATGCAGCAGCCACATAAATGCACAGACACCCACAGGCAGGACATTTTACCATGTCACACATTCAGTAGTTTTAATGCAACACAGTTAAAGTACATAAAACCCGAGTTTGGTCAGGATGGCTATGTGCTGGTTTGTCTCCCCTGTGCTGTATACAGTCGTGGTGATGTTGTCTATTGATACTGAGCCACTGTCACATGACGGTTGAAAAAAAACAACAACTCTCTGTTCTAGTCAGGGAAAATTAAATCAAGCGTAGCCCACACCGTACAACATGAACACATGTTGAGAATTTGAAGGTTCAGTCGATTTGAAAGTGAATCTCTCTTGGCCTGCGATAGTGAAACTGCTTTCCTTCACGTACTGTACATCAGGCAGTTTCTACGTGGGAGGTTTAGGTACAAATGAATAGGTTAACCTTGTATTTGACCCACTGTATCATTGCAGAAATGTGGAATTTGAATCGTGTTGAGTAGTGTTGTGTCCAGACAAATTGTTTTTCTGAACTTTAAAACATTATGGGACAAATTCTTCAAATTTTGTTTCACTGCAATTTCATCAAGCATGAGCTAACTTTTTTGTGTGTCTGCGTGTGTTTGTGTGCACTAACCATGACTAGCTGAAGCTAGAGAAAAGGCCACTCTTTGACAGAAATGCCACAGGTGGCTGTGAGCTCTCTGTCTCTGCTCCTTTGATGTGAGGTCCGTCAATCTGTCTGGATGCTTTCTATCTGAGAGCTAACCTGCAGTATTGTCAGCGAAGGGAAATTATTTTCACAGAAAAATAGTCTTTGCGCCTCATTCATTTGTGGCCTAATGGGGCCAAATTTACTTGGCATCTCTTCCTCTCACCTCCTCACAGTTTTGGTCTCAAACAAAACAGACAATAAAATTGGTTCAGTGTGTTGACAATTCCTTTATAAAAACGTGTTAAAGTAATAATTTGAATTTAGGGTTGACTAGAATTGGATTTAATAAGTCCCTGATCCTCTAATTAGGAATGGGGAGTGCCTGTTTTATGTTTCCTGCCTGTAGGTCTAATACACAGCAGGAGAATGCTGCTACATGCAGCTACAATAGGCTGGTTGACACTGACTCCTATTACACCACAGGGATTACTACATTGGCTTCATTATAATATCATTTGGGCTCACTCATTATTTGCAATTATAAATTCTTTTGTCCCCCCCCCC
>JBBPCS010000130.1:16252872-16281328 GCA_037974645.1 Hollardia meadi
TGAGTGATGACTTGATACTCAGCTGTAAACTCAAGTTAGGCTGCTCTGAAACAGCCTGAGCAAGCCCGCAGAACAGCACTGCTGGCTTTGAAGGCAATTTGACATAGTGGCCAAAACGCGTAATTACAACTTCCCGGTCCAGCAGGCAGGGGCCCGCAATCATGGGAAAAGAATTGGCTATAAAACGGTGTGATATTTTTTTGGGGCGTCACCACCCTCATGAAATGACTTGTTTCACTATCAGAATTTGATCCTTTCGGTCCAATAACATTTCAAAAGTCTAGAAGAGCTGCAGGATTAAACATTTTATCCCATTTAAGTTAGCCGAGCGCTAAACCGGAAGTTAGCCTGCTAGAGCCACTCGACCGTCTCGTGCGCATGCTCTATGGCCACTGGGGACGGCGGCTGCGGTGGCGGGTCAGTAAAAGGAGTCGAACCTCCCATCTCTAGTGTGGATCTCTGTCCACAAGAGCTCAATAGCGCTCTCTAGCTCGCTCTATGGTTTCCCCCATGTAAAATTGTGGTCAGGTCCGGAACTGCAGCTAGCCTAACAGATAACCGTTGGGACCATATCTCTATGGTTGGGACCACCGGTTAATGTAGAGACCTACACGTGGCAGGCGAAAAAAAAGGGAGGGCGGGCCAAACTTGGCCCGCGGGCCCCAAATTGGGCGGCTTCGCTCCATAGGCTAAGTTCACTTGTTTCTGACCATAATGGGACAGTAGATAGAAGGCACAGCTGAGGAAACACAAGCACACAGACAGTGAAAGAACAAGGGTTGTGGAATAAGACCAAAGATAAAGATAGAATACATAACTGTAAGCCTGCTGAAGGATTCAGGTAAATAAATAAACACACATTCTAATAAATTAAAAAGTGTCCAGTTCATTCTATCACTGGTTATGTGTAAAGTTGTTGAATATCTATATCAAAGTCTGTTTCTATTCCTCTTCCAAATTTCTGAACTATAGTTTGCATTATATAAATGTGTACTAGAATCTGCTTGCACGTACGGTCAGAGCAAACTCACATTTGTGTTGGTAATTGTTTTATTTTACGTGCGTCTGATTCAGACTATGTGTGCTTTTTGCACTTAGAGAAGTGAGGAGACACGCTTGAACTGCTCTGCACTGTTTGGCGGTTGTTTTCGCACGTTGTCACTGGCTTGGTGTGCTGTGCCGTGGTGATGGTATTATGTGCTCTGGGCCCAGCTGAGTGCAGAAAAGAGCAGAGCTGCAGCGCCCCGAGCTATGCCACTCCCGCCTCCCCAGACACCTTGTGTGAGAAAAGTCTCGGCAGGGCCCTCTGGGCCCAGTGCATCCACTGCTTCGCTAAGTGCTGGCCAGACTGAAAGGCACAGTGTCCTTGGGCCTGGCTCATTCTTTCCATTCTCTCAGAGGCTTTGTCTCATAAGCAATGAGAGCAAGGGTAGAAAATGCCAAATTACACCCAAGTAACTAAAACTTAAGGTGTTTAATGGCTGAGATGCCATTTGCTGTTGTGTTGTTCATGATGACGTTCACGAGGGAGTGTCATAGCAAACAAAGTACAGGAAATGATATTTTTCCTTTCAGTGGTGTTAAAAAAGTAGCGATTTTCACAGCAGGCCTTCTGATCTGCAGACTTTAAAGCTCTTGAAACCTAAAGTTACAAAATTGAATAAAATGAGTGATGAAATATTGAAGTAAAATGCCGAAAATATTTTTACGAGATATCCATAGCCATATTTCAGTTGCTGAGTATCTTTCTAAGGCCAGTTGTGAGATCTGAGAGATATTTAAATGTCAATCTTTGACAAAGGTCCCACTCACAAATCTGTTTACTGGAATCGCTGATCATTTATATCACTTTATACAAAGCATATGGAAGTCCTAATCAATTTCCAAACAATCTTAACACAATAAAAGTGTGCTTTATACTAACAATAATAACATTGGCTAATGGAAACCCGTTGTAAGTGATTTTTTAGCAATGTGTCTCCAGTATTTTGTGGGTAAGGCTTCTGAACGACCCCTAAAAGTGGTGACATCATGACCACATCCTTTTGCCTCATTGACGCTGCGAGTCCCAGCTTGGGTCCCCTGCGGCCGGGCTCCCAGAAGCCACAGCACCCTCACCACACATGGGCTGCAGCTGGACCACCGTTGGCCACTCGGAACATACTGGGGCTGCTCTGGGAGCTGTGGTTAGAGTGCTGGATGTACATGTATATGTGTATCTGCACACAGCCGTGGAAAAAGACTGTATAGAGATCAGTAGGCAGAGTTTATTTGATGCAAACATATCATCAGGCTCTCTGTGCAAACCGATGTTGTATGCAAATCCACTCCCTTGATGGAAAGAGGTATAATTAATGATGTCAATTCATAAAAAGAGAGGATGGGTAGCCATATTTCTGCTTTAATTAAAGACATGCCATATTATAGGAGGAAAATGTATGTTCTGTGTCTTTCTTTCTTTCTTTCTTTCTTTCATTCTTGCTTTCCCTCCTTCCTCCTTGTTCTTTTTCTTGATTATCACTCGTTTCATAGTGAAAATGGTTCTCTGTGATTTCTCCTGCCAGAACCCCACACGCTGACATGGAGGGCTTTCTTCGTAGCAGCTTTTTACTGAGGTTAGTTTCATTTCCATTGTTGCCACTCAGGATCACATATAGGTCGGGCAGGGGTGGTAGCGGGCTAAAAGGGGTTAAGCTCTCTGACACATTGTTAGCTTTAGACTTTGTCCTGTGTGTGCGTGCACATGTTTGTGGGTGCGCATGTGTCTGTATATTTGAACAATGTCAAACGTGGATTCTAACATGTTTACCCAAGATGTGTGTTATGATTGTGCTTCATGTAGTGTGTGGCTGACTGGCATGCTCACCCTGATAACCCCCAGTCAGACTGAAAACAGACATTAAAAAAAACAACTAAGGGACACATGTAGATGAGCTGCACCCCCCTTACGCCGCCGTCCCCCCCCCCTTCCTCTCCCTTTTACAGCTTTAAGGACCTGCAGATCAGGCTTTCTGTGTCTTTACACTGCATGCTTTTGTCTGACCACTCTTCCCATCTGCCCTCCCTTACTAACCACCCTAATCAGGGATATTGGGGCGAGGCAGTCGCTGGCATATCTGTTTTGTGATCTACTGTTCCTTCCTGTTGGGTTCCCTGTGTGTATTCAAGCTAGCATAAAGATTTACATTTTTTGTCTTTACCCTTCCTGTGATTCTAATTAAAAATTTGTGCTGTCATTACATACAGAGGAAGTAAATAAGAGAGTGTATTTACCATTGGCTCCTTTCCTAGTCAACCACCTTCTCTCGGCTGCAGTGTTGCTCCCTAATTAGGGTTGGCTCATTAGAAGCCACAGCAGCAGCATCTGCCTTTCAAAGCTGCTGTCAGCCAAACTTTACTAAAGCTAATGAATCCTCTTTGATTTCTTTTTCAAAAGGTCACTTATTTGATTAAATTAACAGCGTTTTTTTTTTTCTCTCTCTCTCTCTCAGAACTGTTGGGGGTATTTTAAAAATGTGACAATTTGATACCATTACTTTGGTCATAGTCAAAATGTCCTTCAGGAATTCAATGGGAAAATATCTTAAGTGTTTAAAGTTATTTTATTTATCTTATAATAATTCAGTCATTTAAAATTCTACTAAAATTAAGATTGAATTCCACATTTATATAACTCTGACAGTAAACTGAAAGCATTTATTTATTTTTTATATTTAACATACTGAAAGAGTTATTTAATACTTACATATATTTACATATTCAGTATGCGTACATAATATACTTACTTTTTACGTGTAAAATATGTAATACACAGTATCTGGTCATTCCAAACTTTAGCATATCTGCAATAGTTTGACAGAAGTCGTTCAGGCATACAGCATTTTTGAGAGCGCACTGCCTACGCTCATTTCCGCTTTTTAATGCTGGATGGCAGCATTTAACTCTCAGCACTTGTCGAAACAAGTTTGGAGGGTAACTACAGTATATACTATAAAGTACTAAATATGTAATGTATACTGTACGTTGCAGTGGAGGTCTGGCAGAAGCATATCTCAAATTCACCAAGACATCCTATCCCACAACTACAAACGGAAAGAAAGAAAAAAAGAGAGACATGACCTTTGACCTTGACTGTTTCTCAACAATTTCCTTTTGTTCCCAAAGCTGTGAGACAACACTGTGATTATTCTAAGTAAACACATTATTGCAGTGCTAATCCAGATCCTTCTGTCAGTGTCTGTTTTAATTAAAGATGAAGAGCCAGTAGAAATATATCATGCACACTGGCCGGAGATTAGAGGCCTCAACAATCAGGCCAAGATTAAAGGCAGGCTTTGCTTCAGGGTTTGCCCTTTTGGTTGGATAAGACTTGTGTCCTGGGGAGGGCTGTGGGTGGGGGTAGGGGTAAAGGGGGAGAAAAGGATAGAAACAGGGGTGGATGGATGTGGCAATTTAACATTCCTCCAGTGAAGAATCCCAGTTTTTATTCTCAAGCAAGTGAATCTGTTCCAATGTGCAGATGTTATTGACTTCATCATCATACATCATATCTCAGTAGCACACCACATAGCCCTTTCATTATTGAAATGAGTCATGAGTTTGGTTTTGAGTCATACTGTGCATACAGTGAGTTTTTATAACTGTAAAAGTGCTTCCTAATGGCACTTGATACACGTCCATTGTGAAAAATACATCAAACTCTTCAATATACAAGTCTTTGTACTGTCTCATAAAAATAATGTGAATTCCCAGTACTTCTAAAACTAAAAATGAAAAAGTTCTCTGCATTACAGTATACAATGTACACAATGTGTCTCTAATAGACAACTATTCATGCTCGTATTATTGTAAGCCTCACAGTGTCTCTCTTTGTTGAAGAGATGATGCGTTTTCATTTCAGATCAATTTTTTATATGCTTATGGAAGATGTTTGACAGGTTTTTTGTTTGTGTAGTCAAAGAGACTCATAAAATGAGAGCAAGTGTAAAAGAGAAAGGGGAAAGAAGAGAGAGAGAGAGAGAGAGAGAGAGAGAGAGAGAGAGAGAGAGAGAGAGAGAGAGTCTTCACTCTCTGTCTGCTCCCAGTGGGCAGGACCTCCCCCTACATTTCTGCCATTATTTGATGTAATGAAAGGAGAAAGTGTGTAACATTGAGATTGTTAATTAATTTAGTCTAACAAGATGAAGATAAATGAAACCCACTGAAGGTTGACTAGGCTAAGGGGCCCACTTAGCATTTTCCTGCCCTCGAGCTCTGTCTCTCTCTCTCTCTCTCTCTCTCTCTCTCCTATACAATGGAGCACAGTTAATAGGTGTAGCACCCTGTTTGTACAAACCCACTGAGCTCTCACCCAGGAAGGTCTGATGTGGAACTTTTTGACAAAATATTTCCCAGATATTATATTAATATTTCCCAGATGGCTGGGCTGCATTGGTAATGCAGTTAATTTTGGAGCATAGATATGTAATTATCTAATGAAGTCATCTTGACATGTTAGATAAAGCTCAGTTGACATACATGACTAGTGAACTAAATTGACTTCTTCAAATATAGATTTAGAGGTACTGGTGAAATGAAAACACATTATTCTTTTGCATTATTCTTTTAGTCTTCTTAGAGATAACAAAAACACCTTTTATTATCTTCTGCTCGAGATCGGTTATATTTTTTTATGACTGGAGGGAGGTTATATAAATAGCCATTCTCTCCAGCAACTATGTGGCCCCTTCACATGAGCCTGTGTGACTCCCAGCCTTTCACTACAAGAATGGTTCTTCTCTAATGCGGCTCAGGGGCTATTTGAGGGGCAAGACAGACCAAAAAGCAGAAAGGACTCTTTTTTTTTTTTTTTACAAAGCCAGACTTTTGTCGTCATCCAGAGCTCTTACAAGTAAATCAGTAGTCTATCGAGGTCCTTCCTCAGTGGACACTTTGTACAGGATCTTCATGGCAGCACAGACCAATCATTATGGCGCCCATTCTTTGCTCCCTTAGTTCTCAAGTCATCAACAATGGGTTGTTGATTGTATGGAAAACACCACAACAATTATGTCCTCTGTTTTGGTGGCATGGCAGCTCTTTAAAGTGCAATCCTCGATAATGGCCTCATTATTGTTATTCTTGGAGCAGGCCTCAGGAGAAAGAAGTAGCTGCTTGCGGTACGTCATTATTTCGTAAATTTCGATTCTCCTGGCAAACAGAATCATAGCTAATTAAAAGTGAGCGAGCACTCTTGTCTGTGACTTAAAAGGTAGCACTCGATAGGCTGTTAATATGAAAAAAGTGGTTGAAAAAAGGGAGGATTAGAGCTGTTACCCTGGTAACTCCAACTTCCATCTGCGAGGGAACAATGAACTTGTGTTCCTCCAGCACCTATGCTTGAAAAAAAAAGTGAGTGTTCTGAAAGGACAAGACCCTTTTTAAAAACAAAGTGGGATCCAGGCCTAATAGGCTCTTTGGTGCGAGTTGTTAGGCGAGATCACTGGGGGATAGTGGAGCAGGAAGGTCAACGTGTAATCCTAGGACAGTGAAGGTCGTCCAATAGCAGGTTGTTTCCTGAATCCGTCTGTCTGTCCAAGAAACTAAAACGCAAGTTTGCCCATTTGAAAGATTTTAAAAGAAAACAAGATTGACAGAAAAGGCTGCTAATAACACATCTCCTTGCGATAGTGGGGGTAACATGCCCCACAGCCAAAATGTACACATTCCCTCTGCTGATTAAATAAACACAAACAAAGATGCCGGAGTGTTGGACCAATTAGACAAATCTGCATCGCTTTCTGGCACCTCAGCTCAGCTGAAAACAACATGCATTCTTACATGAATCTGAAAACACCTTAATATTTAAGTAACACACTCTTGAATTACACGTCCCGCTGCATAACAGCATATTTTGGCGTCTTTTCGAGTTTTAATGTCCATTTAAAAAATCTCAATGACATTCTGTGTATGTGAGCATTAAAAATCCTGAGGTGAGAAGTGGCGCGGAAAATACTGGTTGTTATGAGTTTATATTTCAATCAGCATTAAAACAAATTTCTTAAGCATTCCAAAAAAAATGTTTGATTGGATTATAGCTAAAAGCTGCTAAAGAGCTGCTCCTCTGAAAAGGAGTTATAATACTATAACGCTGAGTTGTAATGATCCAGGAGGAGCAGTATGTGTTTCTCTTTGAGTTTTATGTCCCTTATTACAGCTGCAATACGTCTGCTCACATTAAGCTAATTTATGGCTGAGGCCAGCGTAACAGCAGTACAGGTTAATGAATTTGGCATTACTAATTAAATGCTATTGAGGGATGAATATGAATCCTGTGGTCGGGGAGGGACAGCAGAGAAAGGGAGAGGAGAGGAGAATGGGACAGAGGACTTTTCCGCAGTTCTTCCTTTGGGTTGCGTTCGCTATGAGTAAAACATGACAAGTGAATGTGAAGGCAACGGAGCCTTTGAGGTGAAATGGAGGACAGCTTTGCTCAGTGCAATACCCAAGCACAATACTTTCTTTGATTAGATGCATCTGTTTGCATGATTGTGCATAGCTCCATAGATTAAATGGTTGGCAGAATAAGACACGAGTATTCCAGTGTGAGAGAATATGTCTTGAACCAAAGGCAGATTATTTACCCTTTTTTTTCTGTATTTGCTGTGACGGATCAATGTATGCGATTAGACACTGTTGTGTGAGCCGAGGGCCATTCTATTTAATGCAGTGCGGAACATGTACCTTTTCAAACAATTGTTGTTAAGCAGTCACTTTAGTCATGTCTTGAAAACAGGAATTTAAAGGCCACATGCTGTAGCACAATCAACTACAGTAAAGATGATGGTGTGTTGAGGAAAACATAAATATATTTCCCTGGATTTTTAATACTTGCCCTCACTTGTTAGAAAAGAGATACACAACACAACTGAAATGACCAGTGATTAATAACTGTAAAGTATGTGTTGGTTTTATTAGTTTGGATATGTGCAATTGGCCAAAATGTTTAAAAAATCGTTCAGATTTCATGATTTTTCTTTTTTGGTAAAATGTTCCACACAGCTTCCCAGCAGGCTGTTCCACGTACAGCGAGTTTAACCTCCTAACTGGATTATATGGAGGCATTTTTTTTGGAGCTTGTTATAATATTTGTGTGAAGCACCCCTATTTTCTCATGAGCGTATTGTTGGTGGCGTGTGTGCTACATGCACAGTTTAAATCTCATTTCTCCTGCCACTCTTTCTCCCTCTCCCTCTCTCTCACCAGCACCTCTGCACTCCATGTCTGACATGCTCTCCCTGAGAGCTAAGCCTTTCAATTTAGATTTCAATTATCATGTTAGTTTTGTGATTAGACTTTAGTCCTCCAGGAATCAGACCTCTCTGCTCCTCTCTATTCCACTCTATTCCACTTCCCCTGCAATCACATCCCATCTGATGAATTGCGCATATAATTACGGAAGTTATTGAATATGCAGATCACTGTTGACTCTTGGTGTGTGGTTCATAATGCATCAACTCTAACTGTATCAAACAAGGGTCTCTGATAAAGGCCCACTCTCATAATGAGAGAGGGCCAATGTATACTATTAGTCACATACTGTATAATAGACACCACAAAGGCTGAGACTCAATTAAAAACAGAGCCACACTATAATCGTTGTGCATCTGTGTTTGTGTGTGCCCCTGCACAGCACTCAGGCCAGTCTAGGGACTTGGCACTGAACACAGCACAGCTCGACCATTACAACCAGCACAGACCAGTCTGAGAGGCCAGCCAGCCAGTTCACAAGGTGTTTATGAATCAACCGACATGAGGTATTTCCTCCATGTTACAGTATGTTGCTACCATCGTCTTACACCCCGTCCCATGATGCAATCCCTTGGAGCTTTTCAAGAGACGGGAGTGAAGCACTTTACAGGCACACCCACATGAAGGGGTTGTGGGAAATTTTGAAACTTTTGATAGCTTTTAGAGAGCTTTCTTAAAACCTGGCTCGCAAGCAAAGAGAAAAAAAAGGTCTCTTTTGCTCAAATTTTTTTGCGTTTTGCTGTCAGAATACTTGGGATTTGTTTCATGCTCTTCAACGGGTCCAAAACCAATACTCATTTTTTGTTGCCCACATAAAGCTAGTCTTACAGGGTTTCTCAGCTGAAGTTTCACACAATTGAGAATACAGGGAAACGGAAGAAAACAGGTCCCATATTTTTAGCCTGAGCTGTAGTGATGTAGCTGCCATTTATAGCTGATATGCCAGGCTGACGCTGGACGGCTGCCCTGCTGACACCAGAGAGGAGGATTTATGGACTGCACAAACTCTGCACAACATGATCTGTAATACACGGACATGCAAACAAAATCAGTAAAAGTGCTTTTGGTTGCTTTTCAAAACCTTGCAGTGTCTGAAGGTATCACTGGATGTGATCTCAAGGCGCAGCTTAATGGCCTTCTGATCTGAATCTAAAACTCAAGCAAGAGTCTGTGCCAATTAAATGCATTTATAGCCATTGTACTAAAAATCCTTAAATTAGCTTTAACCAGTGTTAAAACAAAGGCGGCACTGATCTGGTCTGTGATAAAACATATTATAACTATATATAATAACTTTTGTTACCCCACAGCCTGTGGTCACAGTCACAGGTACAGAAAGCATGGCTGATGCTGGATCGTTGTCACTGTCATGGCTGTCTGTTGTAATCAAGAGTCAGAGTGGGCTTCAAGCACATGGCACATTACCCAGATCCATGTTTATTATTAAGTTAATAGGATTAAACATGTTTACACCAACTGTTTGCTTAGCAGGAGGTCAAAAAGGTGACTTAAACTTTGTAAAGGGTCTTACATAGCAGCTCAACTAGCATTATAGTGGCTGACTAATGAGCCTAGACACTAACAGAAATATGGACTTTTCTTGTGTTCAATGTTAGATTGCCTTACATAAGTGACCAAGTGGGATTTGACTGCCCTTCACTGTAAAGAGTGTGCAACGACCTTTGTCAAGTTCCAGCTATTGTTTGCAGATTGGTTACACACTCTACAGGCTGTGAAAGACACATCTGCTATCCTTAGCTCAGTGGAGAGCAGATAGACAGTCAGGGTTGAGGGTTAGGTGTGTGTGTGTGTGTGTGTGTGTGTGTGGGGGGGGGGGGGTGCTCAACTACAGTCGCTATCCTCTTAGCAAATATTTGTCTGGCCTTCACTCCCTATTTACCTTCCATTCTGTTAACTTTGTATAATGAAATCTATCTCAGGCGGATTGATAAAGTTTCCAAAAGTTGTTATCAATGTTTTTTTTGTTAAGAACTGTCTATGTACATGTATCGAGGTGTGCTTCTGTGTGTAAATTTCAAATAAGGTATTCTTTTTTTTAGTGTACCTAAAATCTATGTTCATAGATATTTGATACTGACATGGATACTTCCCCCATTATTTTAGTGTGTTAGCATTTTGAAATGCCACAGGAGGAATTGTTGTTTGATACCAGAGGAGTGGAAAATCAGGCCAGCTCTACAGAAAATTCCCTTTTAAGTTTACAACATCAAATATAAAACCATATTTGTTTAACGTCTTTTCGATTGATTCGCTGATTGAGATTCAAAGAGTGGCTATAAAAGTTTCAGCACAAATGGACTCTTTGTGTGAATGGGGCCGCAGTTGAAATGAGGGAGTAGTTTGAGATTACCAGATTATTTCCTACTAGCCCAGTGAGTGAGGCGGGGCGAGCCGCAGCGCTGCATCGTGCTGTGCTGTGCTGAGGCTGAGCATAATGAGTGTGGTGGCAGGGAACCACAACAGAGCCGGGGAAGAGGCTGCCTGGGAACCAGAGGCCCATGGCCCACAGCCAAACACACACACACAAATCCTGCTGCACACTTGTGGCTTTTTAAGAAAGCAATTTAGTTAATGATTTCATTTTGAAGCACTGTCATGATCCATGTGTCCTCTGAGCACAGAGGAAAAAAGGTATTGGTAAACACAAGCTTCCCCGACAACCACAAAGAAAAAAAACATGCAGCCGAGCGTAATGTGGAATTTGTTGTGAACACAGCGCAAAAATCACTTGGGTAATAGATTGTGGTAGGTATACCACTTGTTCCTTTTTTTCCTGAAGCACAGTACGAGTTGTCAGACACATGGTTAGCAGCAGGCCGCTGAAGCAGTTTGAGTTTTAGTCAGTGTCTAATCCACTGTACTGCCCGCTTTCCCAAAATGGAAATACAGCACATTTTTCTGTTCAACCATGTCTGTCAGCTCTCTTGGTTTTATTAGGGCTCTGTTTCACATTCACTTACTCAGGTTTTTCTCAGTGCTGGTCCATGAATGAAACCATCTTAGCATTGCTAAAACAGCAGCTTGTACATGTCTTCTGTGAACCAAATTTTTGGGCAATTACTCAGATCAGTGGCTGGGGCTTCTGGTTTTACTCTTCAGGTCTCATTTCTTCCCCCTGTCTCTCTCCTTTTTTTTGTATCAGCTGTCAATCACTCGTGGTAACTTTTAACCACCTCCAAACAGAGCTGGCACCATTCGTTTAGTCCTTCCCTTTTGCTCGGCTTCTCCCCGTCCAACCTGTCAGAATGACACACACTGTTGACCATGCTTTCTATTCAGCACTGGCAAATTAATTGGTTTCAGTGGTTTAAATCAGCAATCAATGTCAGTTTCCCAACATAATAAGCCTTAATCATAAATCTTTGAGGTGTGGCTTGCCTGACCCCTATTCATCATGGCTCTGCTAGATGGCCTCATCTGGGTGGAGCAAATGAACTACCCCTGTTTTGATTTTCCAATTGACGTGTCACATGAAACGTGGCTACTCTCTCCCTTCCCCAATTCTACTCTGGCCCTTCTTCTCACAGTAGTTAAAAAACAGGGTTCAAAGACAAAGAAGGAAAAGAAGTTTGGTTTTCACAAGGGGAGAGAGACATATGTGTGAGCATTCTCAATGAACAATTAATTTATTCAGAAAGAGAAAAAAGAATAGCAGCAAAGGAAAAAAAAAATCAAAAGAATTAGAGTTGGTTCTAACTGCAGCTAATAAGCTGTTGTCCTCCCAGCCCCTCAAATAACAATGGAGCAGCTTAATTACAACAGTGTTGAAGGTAATTTCCACATTTTTTCCTTTAGCTACAAAAATCCATTTATGAAATAAGAAAGAACGGGAACAAAACTGCTTTTCTTTTCTGTAGACATTACAAATTTGCCAAGTTGGTGACCAGAACTTGTTCTACATAAATATAAAAAATAAAGGAACACGGATAGTGACGGAGGATGAGGGCCACTGCGTGTCGACATTCCAGATGTCCAACTCCAGTCCTGCAGGGCACAAAAGTTGCCAATGATGACCTCATGATGGCAAGACCAAAGACTGAGGCCCATAGTTACCCTGCCGTAGTACAATAACACCCCCCACAACACACACACACACACTTTTACTTTCATAAACCATTCACACTCACCAATGCTCATGCTTATCCTCATGTTTAGCAATTGTCCTCGACTTTTTAGCCAAAGGTTAAGGTTGTGGTTCCTTTTTAAATGTTTGTTCATTTATTTATTGATTGATTTTATTTGCTAAAATTCAAGTCAATCCAAATTTTATGATACAGTGCCAGTTCACAACAAAAGTTACCTCATGGCACTTTACATGCAGAGAAGGTCTTGACTATACTCCTTTATTATTAATTCATTAATAATATGCCTTACTTTCTTCTTTTTAACTTCCCTTTCCTTTAGAGATTTCTATGCTCCCCATAGACTTATTGTGGATCTCTTTGGTAACTCGGGATACCTCCCTTTGCTTCTATTCGCACCCCCTCCGCCAGCTCCTCTGCTCACTTTTCTGGCAACTGTGAGAGATGTTACACTCGATTTCTTGAAGCGCAGCTATTTGCTGCAAACTCTCCAGTGCACAGAAGAAGTTATCTTTATAAATGACAGAATGGACCTGCCCTGAATAGCGCTTTGTTTACTGTTTAACAAAAAGGGGGCCCCACTCTATATTTCATCTGTCACCGTTGCTTTTCTCTCCCTCAACAATGCTCAATTGTTTCCATGAAAATTTCAGGTTCCATGCAAAGGAGAATTCTGTATTATTATGTTCCTGCCAAATTCCGATCTCTGCTTTCCTTCTGCTGCTCACAAAGGGCTCATAACTTACTGTCAACTATGAGGCGAGCCACAAAGCTCCACTGTTGCTCAGCAAATAGGCTTGTGTTGGTTGATGGCTTGACTCGCTGTGAGGTTTGCTCAAGTGCGGCAGCAGCAGCAGCAGCAGTAGAAGGCTCTTTGGGAACTCCATCCCCCCAGCAGGCCCAAAGAAAAAGAAAAGAAAGGACAAGAGGAAAAAAGATAAAAAGAGGGGTAAAACAACAAGCAGCTTTTCTTGTCTCTGTATATTTTTCCCCTTTTAGGCAGGGAAACAGTTTGGCTGGTGAGGAGGCTGTTGAAGTTGTTGTCCTGCTACTGTTAGTGTCTAAGTGTTTGACTTACAACATCCAGTATGTCCCTCTTCTAGTGGATCATTTCTGTTAAAGAATATGAGTCCAGAAAAAAAAATGCCACTGTTGAATTTTTTGGAAGGCCATCCTTCATTTTTGTATAAGTATACGCATGAGTGAACTTGAGTGTCCGGGGGAACTGAGAGGCTGTTATGCCATCCAGCTCTGAGCTTGTGTCCTGGGATCAGGAAAAGGGCCAATGGCACAGACCAAAGGAGAGGGAGGAGGAGGAGGAGGAGGAGGCAACGAGGGATTCAGTGTGTGAGTGCTCATCGACCCTTCCTGAGTAGACAGACAGGGACACTTAAGCACTCTCACACCTGCATCTGCCTTTGCCTTGCGTGGGGGGCAAGGACACCAACCATGCTGTCATGGCAGCTGCACAAGTGTTTAAAGTGAGATACAAGGCAGTTCCTCTAGCAGCATATTATTGCAAATAATTTACCCTGCAAAGTAATTATCAATGCTCTGTTCAATATGTAAAGTGTGCACTTCAGGTGGCTTGCTTAATTTGCTCTGGGTGGCTATCATTTGGGTGTGGATTTTAGCTGTGGTAACCGTGGCAGTGTCTAATAGAGACGGCATCAAGAGAGAGAGTGAAGTGAAAATGAAGTGGCGCCGTAATTGAGTTGACTTTTTGCAAGGGAAGGTCAACAATAATGGAGGAACAATTTAAACAAATTCATTTAGACATCTCTCCAGTCACTGTACAGTAGGTCGCCTTGTTGGGGAAAAAAACCTGTATTTTCCTCAACCATGTACTATATTTTAATATCATTATCTGTAATTACTTTGTTGGCTGAGGTTTAAGAGATTTAAATCAATTTGCGTATCGCAGACTCAAACTGATTGTAAAAGAGGGACATTACTGTTTTAAATCTAAATTATACAACTCGACAAATATACAAAATGTATATGTACATACTTAGTGTCTGAGTATGCATGTGTGTGAGTGTATTTGTGTGTGAAAAAAGAGACTAACTGTGCACAGTATACAGCCCGTGTTACGAGTTGATTATGTATCCAGAAACCTGGCTGCTGCACAGCATGGCACAATCACAATGGAGGGTGATAATTTAATTGTGCTAAACGGTGGATTCCGTGTCAATGCTCCTCCAGCTGGGAGCTGTCAGGTAGTAATATCTCATTATGGCAGGTGAAGAACCCAGAGGAACCCCACCACGACACCTGTTAGAACAGGAGGAACCCCTGAAGGGAAATGCACAGATGATTTTCGCTCTTTCGCTCTCTTTCTTTCTCACACAGACACACAGACGGTTTAAAGCCCTCACACTATTTTCTTTTTCTTACTTAACTTTAAAAGATTATTATTGACTATAGTACTTATTTACAAGGTTATTGCCATTGTTTGGAAATTGATCAAAATCAACTAATTCATAATTAGAGTGTACAGTTATAGTTTAGTACAGCTTAGGGCACACACTGTATTTAGGAGTTCCTTCAGTACCATACACTGACAAAGTGAAAGAACAGAACAGTCATAACACCTATGTTAATTGGCTCTATTAAAAGATCTCACACCTCTTATGCTGACTGTTCTTTTTTATGCTTGCAGACGGGTGGCAAATTTAAACACTTGAATATATCTTAAATACACGAATAAACATTTTGTATGACTTATAACTGTGTTTCTTATTGTTTCCATAAAATAAGTGTAAATTTATAAACATGTTTTATTTGGGTATGTTTGTATGTGCATGCTGTGCATGAGTAGGCCTACACACTGTTACAGTACTTTATCTGTTATTGCCGGTTTTTCCATCTCATTTCTGAAAAAACAACATGTTTTTAATAATTGATTTGATTTTCTCTCATTTTGTCTGCTGATATAGCGGCATGTGTACACTACCCTGTTAGGAATTGTTGGGAAAACTTGAAGGTGCAAGACTTCAGTAGGAAGAGAGTTGTTGTTGTGTGCGGAGGAGACCGTGTGGAGTTACTTGTCACCATTGTCTATAAAAGGTAAACAGTGTGACAGAGCAGATACAGCGGGTGAAAGTCGGTCAGACCCTTTTACGATGAAAGAAGAAATGGGATAGCCGAGGACACATGGCCCCGCAGTCACAAGACCCCGAAGATGAGCAGTGCACATCACTCCTAATACTCACCAATTAAGCAGAGGTTGTTTTGCACGATGATGAAACATTATCGCAGGGAACAATTCATGACTCAAAGCATTCCGGGACATATGAGCCTGCGGCTGGAGACCTTAAGTCCTAATCCTTCAAATGTGCGCAATATTGTCAGCTATATATAGACCGTTTTCTTGTCTAAATGACCCTCCCTCGTCTTTGCTTCGAGTCTTCAAAGTCACTGGGTTTTTTCTTTAAGAAAATAGGCAGGAAGACAGCGTGTCATGTGGTTATTGATTACTTTGGTTTGTTAGTTGTCCATTGTTGCAGGGTAATCAAGCATAAGGGAGGGCAGCTTGTCAAGGATTTATAGGCTACCTCTTCAGTTCATCATATTTTCTCTGTTAAAGTTTGGACTTTTTATTTCCAGAGAAACGGGTTCAATTATTAATAAGTGTAAAGTTATTTCAACAGCACCAGAAGACACTGTAGTTGTACAAACAGGGCTGTTTTTCTGATTTTATTGCCTGATTTTTATCGGCTGTAAACAGTGTATGTCTATCGGAAAATATGATCAAATTATACATGATACGGTAGTGTCCACATTCAGCAGAATTCTGATCCCTATTTTGCTTCCATCAGATGTCTTTGTTGTGTCCATGCTGATCTACTGCACACAACCCCCTTTAGATCTGAGCACTGTGTGATTCCTGCTCCAAATATTAGGAATAAAATACCAGATGGATGCCCTCAGATATTTTCAGAGAATTACTGCCACACTTCCCCCCTTTTTCCCCTTTCAATAATACGAGGGAGTGTAGTAGGAGGCTTGTGGAAGGTGGGGGTGGGGCAGAGGGGATCCTCCTCACTCTTAAGCAGCCTGAGCGCAGCCCTCCCAGCACTGCTAATAAATTATTAACTCCTGCTGACAAATACTGTTATGGAGCCTGCCGCAGATCTGTTGCATTCTTTAACAAGATTGCTGTAGACACATGTTACAGGAGGATGGAGTCTCCTGTCTCTCTCTATCCCCTTCTCTTGCTCACGCCTCAGCAGTTTGACTGATGGCTGGAGACCAAAGTAAAAGTGCCTGAGAGACTGAATATTTTAGTGATAAAATAATACCATTTGATTTACTGTGTAATACAAAAGCAGTGCTTTGTTGCACTCTCACACTCCATTGAGGACGAGGTGCTTGTTGCGCTCAAGGCTCGGGCTTTTTGGGTGCATGAATAAAAAATACGTCAGAATCTACGTGCACAACCCACTCCCCCCTCCCACACACACACACACCCTTCCAACCCTCTGCCCCCTCTACTTACCATTACATGCACGCTCTGAACTTTGATCTGACTTTTGATTTTCAATTAGCAGCAACCAGTTCACTTTCTCTTTAATATAATTACAGGAAACAATTTAATGGCTGATTAAAATTGAGGGCTAAGCCCAGGAACAGAGGCTAAAAGACAGAAGGACAGACAGACAGACAGACAGACAGACAGTCATGTATGGGTCTCACAGTCCTGGCCTGCCATCTACCTGACTTACTGGGTTTGTTTGTACAGCTGCTGAGACACATGAGATTAACTAAGGCTACCATTGTTTAGGTCCCCATTGGCTGCCCAGGTTGATCTGTGACTCTGTGCCAGAGTGTGTGTTTGTGTGTATGAGAGAGTCGAAGAGAGTGTGGCAATGCACAAAGATTTGATTATACCAGTATATTCTGTACTGTATATACTAACCTCTCTACTAGCCTCTCTTTTCTGAATAATAATTCGATGCAGAAGTATGTCTGATCTGCTTCGGCATTAGTTCCCTCCAGACCTCTCAAGTCTGTTGGGTCGGGCTGCTTACTGTTTTAGAGGTTTAAAAGAGAACACGCTGACATAGCCTTTAATTTTTCTGTGCTACACTTATCTAGAATAAATGTCCAAAAGATCTGAGGTCTGCTCCATCTACAAACTCCCCTAAATCAAGACTAAAGACATCCGTTCTAATTATGGTGGAAATGCAACTTTATGCAACTCTAACAGCCTTTTATTATTGTTTCTATCACTGTTTTATAGGTATTCTTATTTCAGGCAGATACAGACAATTAGTAATCAAAGAGACTGAAAACTGATATTTAGAACCACTTTTCATTTTAAAATCTTAGTGTCAAAATTTAGAATAGCCAGAAAAGCCATGTAACCAAGTCATTTTGAGGTACTTGCACTTTACTTTCCATTTTCTGCTGCTTTATACTTCCACTCCACTACATTTTGGAGGCAAATGTAGTACTTTTTGCTCCACTTTATTCATTTGATGACTTTAACCACTAGTTACTTTGCAGATTCAGATTATTCAGATTTGATGGGCTACTCATGACGTGCAACCAATCAGTGTCGCTGGCAGGACATTGCGTGAGACCACACAGTGGTGACTACAGACAGAGAGAGAGGCATCTGCATTAAAACCAAATATCTTTTCAAATGATATTTTTGGGCTTTTGTATAAGCTTTTATTGATAGGACAGCTGATGATGTGACAGGAAAGGGGAAGAGGTGATATGCAGCAAAGGGCTGGGGTGGAACTGAACCAACTGCCGCTGCATAGGACTCTTGTGGCCTTTGTGCAATAGGGTGCACGCTCTACCAGGTGAGCATGGAGTGCCCAGTAGCACAATTTTAAATTAATTTATTTTATAAATCTGTCATAAAAAACAAACAAACAAACAAACAAAACCACTGATAACAATAATCGGCATGCTGCATAACGGATCTGATAATTTGCTTCCCCTAATCTCTTGAATTTTCCTTCTTACTGTCTTTTAAATGTTGCTTTTGTAAAGGCACTTTGCCTTTCTCATTGAAAGGTGCTATTCATACAATCTTTCCTAGAATATCCACACATAAGAAAAATTCTGCAACTTATTGCCTAAAGGGGAACATATCTTCCCCTATCTCTTGGTGCCAAACTCACAGCAGAAAGTGCAAGGACACCATCGCCATCACCAGAGCCTGCCTCCACCCCCACCTCCCTCTCAGCACCCAGTCAAGCTGAGGGTGGAACTAGAGTGCTGTCACACTGACCCCTGTGGATAGAGCAGTAGAACAGGGCAGAGGGTGATCAGTGATCAAGTGTACTACAAGTTCACTTCGCATTTTGTCACATACAAACACAGACCCATACCTTCACACCCCCAATTTGTCTCTTCCTCTCATGCACATGCAGACATGCACACATACAGTCTTCTCCTCTAGAGTATATTGAGCCGGAAGTAGTTATTCTACTCTTTAATGGTCGATGTCCTGTAGTTAAGAAAAATAAGCAGAACAACAGCTTGGGGAAAAGCAGATTAGGAGTTAAATATGCTCTAGCTCCTTCTCTCCACTTCACATCAGTCGGAAGGCCATATTATCCCCATTTTAATTTAATACCAAATGCATAATTAGATTTGCTGGCACAGTGTTTAATTTCATTCATTGTAGCACACAGCATGAGTGCAGCCTCATTAATTGTGAGAAAAAAGTGGAATTGGTTGTATAAATTCCACACCAAAAACAGTTGTGTTGCAAAGGGGGGGGGGGGGGGGTAAATGAAATTACAATTAACATGAGTTTCCTTTGCACCTGATATGTCAAGTACATTCTTCACCACTGTAATATTCATGAAAGCATGTGAGATATTGTGAATGAAGTCCTCTACTGTTAGCTTTTGATTTTAAGCTGCTTATGTAGGATTTGTTTTCCTGGGGGAACACTGTCACACCAAAATGTTAATAATTTCCTAATTTGATGGTTTGGGAACAAAAGAAGACAGGGCTGTTTTTGTTTGTATTTGACTGCTATGGAGTGAAATCATCTCACACAAGGAAAAGGATGCTTAAGGGACAAAAACAGATCAAATCAACATGAAAGATAAAAGAGATTGCATTAGAAATAAAATAAGAATATCACAAGAAGGAGCAACCTTGTTTTACATCTCCCTGTACAGGGAGTTAACTTATTTGTAAGTTGTTGTTTTTTTGTTAATCTGGATGGTGGTTCCACTGCCTGACTGACCTACTGCCTGCATAACTGCCTTGGGGTTTCAGCCAGGACCCAAACAGGCACAGTTCCAGCCCTAGACCAAGCCATCCACTTTGATTAAACAAAGGATTAGGGACCCTACTTCCTGCTGCAAACTTGACAGGCCAGAGCAGTTACAGGCGACAGTCAAGTGGAGCATTCAGTCCACTCAGCATTTACTTGCTCAGGCGTACCACTCCCAGTTACTTTCATGCACAATCACTTGAACGTGACTGCCAGTCGTCCATGAAATACTCAAGGAAGCAGCATTCCTTTTCATGTATTGATCCTCGTAAGATAACTTCTTTTTTTGTTGTTGTCGTTGTTGCTCCACAGCAGAGTCATGTCTTCCAAGCAAGCCACGTCGCCTTTTGCCTCTGTGGTTGATGGAGATGATGCCATGAGTCAGGAGAACTTGTCTTGGGAGAAAGAGGACAGTGCTGAAGCCCATGGCACACCACAGCTGCCCCTGCACAGTCTGCTCCATGGAAAAGCCCATCTTGATGAAATGCAGCCGCTCAGCAGTGTACCGCCAGAGAGTGACTGGGACAGCCTGGTGTCAGCCCAGCAGCGCATGGTGAGACATGTCAACATGCACCCTTTTTTTTTACTCTTATCTGGTGCCTTTGCAGTAAGAAACTGTGTCAAAGTTGTGGTTGAGAAGCATAAATGGTGAAGTAAAAGGGATAAAGCAGGACAATTTCTAACCCATGAGACATGCACTGTTGTCTTGTCCTCCCTTGGGTATTTAGATCAACACTCAGCAGGAACTCATTGCTTCTGACTTGTAAAATGAAGCTCAGCCGATATTCTATATCTATCTCCAACCCCATGGTCCACTAATGCTGTGAAACCTCTGGAATCCTCAGATAGGCAGCTCTGCAAAACACTAAACCATCAGGTTTAACAGAATAATGTAAATGCCTCATTAAATTGCATCATGACCAATTGAAGAGAATTGCAGCCCTATCTGCGTCCTGCTTGCATGTTTTGTTTTTCTAGTAGTGTATAAGATACATCTTCAGCCAGACCCCAAACGCTGTACATACTAACTGCAGAGCTGCTTTGATGTGAGTGGAGGGAAGAAGAGCACAGGCACTTGTGGGCTATAGACATGGGAGGCAGGTGGTTGTCTGTGACAGACGGATCTGTGGTAAAGAGACCCAGAGGGCTTCTGAAGTAGCTCTGCAGTTGGCCACGGACACCCTCAACACCTCAGTACTGCAGCACCACATACACACAGACACACACACACACACACACGGTGACAGTGTAGGTAATTGACAAGCAAAGGGTCGCTCAGGTGTTGTCTCATCTGTGGACCATTACAGGATGTCAGTAACAGGATTTTAGTAACTTTTATGATGTGGAGATGAAACACGATGAAAAAGTGTATAAAAACACCCAGAGCTAATATTTAATCAATCTTACAAATGCTATTAAGCTACTACAATTATTTCTTTAGCACCTCTGTAGAATAATTTTTGCAAAGTGCTTTACAAAAATGGCAAGTGTCAATGACAAAAAGTCAAGACATATTAGTTCTAAATAATGGAAAAACTGAAAAAGTAAAAAATTAAAAACTTCAATAAAAAATGGAAGAAAACATAAGAGGGGGCACAAAATACAATCCCCACATTTAATGAAATGATAACATTACTATTTTTTTTGTTTTTGACAACTTACATATTGTACTTAAAAATCTTTAGAGAATGAACAAACTATTTTCTGCACAGGCTGTTACAATATAAATCTTTTGAGAAAAGAAGGTGTTGTGATTGATTAGTTTAATGTAGCATAGTCTACAATAGCACGACAGAAAACAGAGGCCAAAATGTGATCTTATAAGGCCAGCACCCATCAAAACATGACAGGCCAGTTTGAAGGAGTTTGATTTGAGTTTAACACACCATGAATGAGTAGATGACGACTATTCTATAAGTCAAAGGATGGATGAGCATTTTGATGTAATTTACTTTAGCCTCCTGTAGCTTTTATCAGGTATAATAAGTCTCAACAGACATATTGTACTGTTCGGAGTGTTTTTGTTAAAGATTTTTAATGTTTAGAAGTTACTGAAAATGAAAAAAGTGAAAAAGACAAAGAGAGGTAAGGTAAAAATGGAGGATGACAGGGAGAGATGGAGAGAAGAAAAGGGAGAGATGGAGAGAAGAAAAGGGAAAGGCATAAGGCGAAAGGAATGAGAGTGTTGCCTTTGCTGATTACCTGACTCCACTGCTGTGCCATGCGTCTGTGTGGGCTGTGTCCTGAACCGGTGCCAGCTGATTAACCCAGCACTGCTCCACTCCCCTCAAGCACTCTCTACTGTCTCTGCCACACTGCATAATCATCCAACACAGGGCTGGGAGGTGCAGAGTTGGCCGGTAGGTCGTGCCACCCTGGCGCTTGGTACCAGACCACCCTACACACCACTGCAACTCTGCCTGGAGCACGACATGCAACACAGGGATGAGAATTTGGCGCTGTCAACATTCCTTTCCAGTTTACTGCATTCCTGAATTTTTTTTATTTAGGATTGTCAGTGGCTCCCGACGTGCTTCTATAATTTAACCCTGCAGTATTACACTCTGTTATCACCCTGCTGTTGATTAAAGCTCACTCCTCAATGATAGGCATGCAGCATGAGTTGGATTCAGATGTGTGTCTTATATATTCTCTCCAATATGGAGGGCCACAGTTTAAATCGTAAGTGTTCCTCTGTTAAAGGCTGCAAACTCCTGGCTGCTTAGCTACCATCGGCTTTCTCAGACTCCACAAACCATAATTAACACCACCTTCTGTCAGACGCAACCCTCAGCCATGGCCTGCGTGCTGACTACACACTCTCATGTACAGAGTATTCTCTCCCTCTCCTCAAGCTCTCTCCCATTCTTCTCCCCATTTCCTTCATGCCTCTGTTTGTGCAGAGGCAGCACTCAGCCAGAGACAGGACCCTTAGTTAAATACTTAACCATACACAGGTGGGACTGAAAAACAACAACAGCTTGAGACAGGACACAGATTTACGATGGCTCAAGGCACTCAGCTGAGAATAGGTCTCAACTAGAAAATGAACAAATTACACAGCAGTCACCCGAACACAAATGCACACTCAAAAGCAATTTGAGAAATTACAGTTGGGAGGTTTCTCTGTGTCGTCTCTGCAGATGAAAAGTAAAGCCCAAGCACATTATGGATATGCCCTATGAAAGCATACCTCATAATTTCATATCAGTTTTTCACTTGTCATGTCTCATTTACCAGCGCAGCTAGCTCTGTTGAAGTCACAGAAGCTGCTGTATGTAAGTCAGAGAGGGAGCCATTTGATGCGGCCGAATCACCCTGAAGACGCAAAAACCCAGCAATCACTGCATTTGAATGAATGACTGTCAAAAAGCTTAATAGAGATCTGACAGAACATGAAAACCTGCTTTTCATTTAATACAAATCCCATCCCTTGTTGCCACCCCTTTCAACTTCTGTTTGTCTTACAGGAATCTGACAGCAATAAAGTATGCTCCCTGTACTCCTTCCGGAACAATTCCACTTCCCCACACAAGCCGGAGGAGGGGGCCCGGGAGCGAAGCGACCTGCTGAGCGGATCAGCATTTGGAACTCCGGAGCGGCGCAAAGGAAGCCTGGCAGACGTGGTGGACACGCTGAAGCAGAAGAAGCTGGAGGAGATGACAAAGACAGAGCAAGACGGTATGACTCCCTGTGTGTGTGTGTTTGGATTATAGGCGTACCTTATTCCTCCTAAGTGCTCCTGATCTTCACAAATTATACCTTTTTCTTTTTATACGCTTCTAGCTTCTTCACGGTCCGACTCCTTTCTCTCGTATCTTTCAGTCTCATGCCCTCATGCGGGCACACACAAGATGGGAATACTGACGTTACAGTGTTTCCAGTTTGTTCTGAACCTCTTCCAGTGTGACAAAGACTGTGTGGCAGTGCACCTCAGCATAAGTGTGGTCCTCTCCCGTGCCAAGGCAAACTCTTAGACTATAAAACTCATACTGCTGACCTGATGCCAGGAACATTGCCTCTCTCTATTTTGCTACACAGAACCCTTTTCACTCAGTGCAGGTATTCATCAAAGTTTGCTACCACACACAACCAAGCCCGGGTTTTACCTGTTTCACCTGCCTAATTAATTAATTGTTCAATCGCCATTCAACATACTGTGACAATTTCAGAGGTTTCTCTCTTACACAGAGAAAAATTATATATTTTCTGTGATAAGACTCTTAGGCCTATGTCATATCTACACCCATTTTCACCCTGCTCTCCCTCCCACAGCCTGAAGTCTATCAAGAGTATGGTGGAAAAACAAATATTTGAAAGAGCTGCTGAAACACATCCCCCTTCTTAATTAGGGCTGTAGTAATATAACTACACCCAATCAAATGTTAAATCCCCTCGGGAATGCATGTGTCTCATTTAGTGTCTGGGGAGCTCTTAGCTTAAGCACTTCATCAGATGAATAAATTAGACCTCTGTTAGCCTAAAAATAATTTGCCACTTCTTTTTTAAGTGTTCCTTTGGTGATCTTTGTATCAGAGCATCACAGGCCTATCACCAGATAATCATTTAGCCATGTCCTAATATGGGGACTGATTATTTGTGGTGTCGTTTGGACAATAGGAGCAGAACAATCAGTCGAGAAAGATGATTTAGAAAGCTAAAAAAGTCAGCATTATTGAAATGGGTCGGAATGACAAACAAAGGTCAAGATGTGTTTGAAAATGTTAAACACACAAAAAATGCTTTTGCATATACAGTAAGCATGCCAGCATTTTGGCCCCTTCTGGTGATTAAGGCTTTTGCAGACATGTGACATTTCATTATTCACACTGTAATCTTTACCTTTCACGTCATTTAAAGACCACTGACATAGGCAAATTTAGCAGATAAATGTAACAAAACAAAATCCAAAGGCTAAAAATGAACATCACAATTACTCATATTACTGCTATACAGCAGAGACATTTGGTTTTCAATGGGTTCCTGGGAGTTTCTTCTGAACCCTCTAGTTTTCTGTCACACCTCCAGACATGAATATTAGTAATATACAGTTTTCTTGCTACTGGACGTCTTGAACCCTGATCGATTCCAGGACACAAGTGAATGTCAGCCCTCAGCACAGGAAAAACATGAAGCAGTTCTGATACTACTTTCTTGTTTTACCCTAAGGTGAGAATGTATTTCATTTGTGTCTTGCGGAGCTGATTTTCAGGGCAAGATGGTCAATGCTCTCTGCAGCGACGGCGGGTGTTATGGTAATGAGCCCCAGCTGGTGAAGGCTGGTTGTTGCAGTAATTTAAATGGTCAAGTGCATCTTGTAATCCAGGGCCGTATGTCAGTGCGGAGAAGTGAGGGTGCTTTAGAGTGCCATACAGCTGTTTTAATCTCCTGTTAATAATAGAGCTTTGCCTCATGTGCTATGTACCATCACCACCTAAATAAACTCCCTTGTTGGAGGAAATTAGTTTCTGAACAGGGAACATAGCTGAAGACAAGAGCCTCACAAAGTTCAATATGCTGTCCCCAAGCTGCAGGAACTGAGAGATACTCTGTTTCTTGAGTGCACTTGAGGAGTGCATCAGTGGTGATGATCAGTGATTACTGTAAAATTGAGTGAGAGGGACTCTTAAAAAGTGCCAAAAGGAAACCTCAAGAAAACCTTCAAGATATTATAATCGCATGTCTTTGTTTATGGAGAGAGACACTGTTGGAAATTGAAAAGGATAGGATTAACCTATTAAAGAACATATACGAAGGTTGGAGAAGCCATTTGTTGTCTTAATGATGTTGCTAATGTGGCACAAGCAACAGATGAGCTAAATATATCGTTTATCTAAGCATGACAACTGTTGTGTCTAATTCTGCTGTTTGGTGCCTGGCTGGTCAGGATCACAGAGGTCCGCAGAGACTCATCACCATCTGCTGCCATTCTTCTCTGGGCTTCCTTGTCTGGTCAAGATAGTTCATTGTCCTGATGGACTGAGGATGAACGCAGTGACCTCAAGTATAGAGTGAAAACAAATGGTCTGCAGTACACTTTTTACACAGTATGTTGTTCACATAGGGAATGTGAAATTCCACTTAAAGTGATGTTGGAATGAAGCTTTGGGTTGAAAAGCTTCCTGGATATAGTATCCTAATATTGTTGGTCGTCTTTATTAGCGTTATTAGTCGTTTATTTTTATTCGTGATTTCTGTATGCTGTGAGTACCAGAAGTGAAATTCAAATCACCTCAATTGGCCGGTGGCATGATATGTCACCTTTTCAACGTACATAAAACCAAAAATACAGTATTATATGGTAGTGGGGGAAAAAATTATTTGAATGTCTCCATTCAAAAGTAAATGATTGGCCAGTTCCTTTTTTTAACCATGATGCCTTTCAAACATTATAACAATAGAGGTGGTCTAAGTCTTGTCAGCATTGCTCCTTCATTCCTCCATCTCTATATATTTGTACCCTTTCACCCTCTCCATCCTTCCACCCTTCCTCTCCATTTCTGGTCCTTAAAGTGCTTTAAGTGCTTGTGACTGTGCTAATGAATGAAAATGTCCTTCCGGCAGCAAGCAGCACATTTAGCTGAATAGTCACCTTTGCTGTAAAAGCTCTATTAGGCCCAGTTGCCAGCAGGGCTAACGATTGTGCCCCATGTTTATTTACTAGGTATTGTAAATGCATTATTTATGGATAGGTCTCCAGACAGCACTTGTCAAGAGTTAAAAATGTCAGTATAAAGTATAAGGGGGAAAAAGAAAAATAGCCACCATTATAAAAACCCAAGGTGACCTTGATTTGATTCACATGCAATTAGAACAGTTTTATATAATGCACTAAAGTATGAATCAATACTGTACAAGTCAACACAGAAATACTGTGTGTGTTGGGTCTTTATGATCGTCCCCAAGACAAGGACAGGTATGAGGGTTTAAGCTTCCTGTATTAGGGATTTTCCTGGGCTCAGTGTCAGTGCTTGTTGAGTCCTTGCCAGTGAAACCAGCGCTGAATTAGATGCAGTTATGTATATTTTGTCCTCTTTGTGTTATTGAGTGGTATGCAGGGGACAGGCAGAGTCTCATTCTTTCTTTTGGGTCTGGTCAGTAGAGAAATCATGTAAATGAGAGGCATATATACCAAACAAAATGCAAGATGCTCTCAAACCAATATGTTTAGTTGAGCCATGTGTCATAAAAATGTAATAAAAATTGTCTATCTTCCAGGGTTAAAGTTAGTGAAGTCAACCTTTTCCAAACCATATCCAGAACCATAGTATACGGTGGCTCAGTTCCCTGGATGCTGTGTGTGGTCATCCGGCCAGTGAACAGGTGTGGTGTGAGGACATTTGACACAGCTGTGACAATGACAGTGGACACTTTTGATGTAAAATCTATAGCCATGATCTATAAATACCAATAACCTAATCCTTTTCCAGTTCTTACAGGCAAGCAGACACTGTCAAATATATTAAGACACTAAACTACAAAAAAAACATGGAAAGAGGATACCCTTCCTTAATACTCTAGCTTTTTAGACCCATCAGAGATGATACAGTAGGTGCTCAAGCAGAATACTCAACACCTGGAGCCCTTTGACAGAGTCATGGCTAATTAGCTTAGCAAAGGGGAGCCATGCCACCATTCAACCAAACTGAGACTCCTTTTTTAATCTCAGGTAGAAGGATATTTAATGGCTACTGAGAAAATAGTTCCCCTATTACAGTGGTTATGTGTGTGTTCTGTATGTGTTCCTGTGTTATCACTTAGACCTTTCTTTCTCTCCCTCTGCCTTTATCACCCCTCCTGTATTTATAAGTGTAATCCCCCCGGCGGGGTTGTGTATTATCACTGTATAATGACCGTGCAGTAGGTTGAGTGTCGGGGAGTGATCAGCATTGTGTGCGTAGCCCCAGGTCATTATCCTCTATTACAACAGGCCATGTAATGAGATTCAGGGATGGGGCAAAGCTTTGGAAGAGAATAGGATCAGCTCTAAGCCTGTAGTCTGATTAGCACTGATGAACTCTTGACTCTGTTGTGACATTTCCCCCCCCGTCAGTGTCACAGCCCCTGCTGACTCCAAAACGGAGGCTCACTGAAATTGGCTGCAGGTGTTTAATGGCGCATGACAAATTTATCTTTTGGAAATTTATTTAATTTAACTGTAGCATAAAAAGATTTTAAAAAGGTTTTCTAAAGGTGTATTTCTGTATGCAGTCTGTATTATACATTACTTCTCTCCCCCCAAACAGACTGATGCACTTTCTCCCCTCCTCTTTTAGTTCCCTCCCTTCTCCCCTCTCATCTCATCCCAGCTGCCATGTCATCTGGTTCTGCTTTATCCCACCTAATTAATAGGAATCTTTGTTATAATGATCTAAGCATGAGCCTCTGACTCTATGCATATTCAATGAGGGCTGGAAATCCAGTTGCCTTGGTTGCCGATTTTGAGACATTCTTCACACATACAGTAGCTCTATTGCTGCCTCTGAGTGCGGCATCCTACCGGATGGCGTGAGGCCGGGACCCTCCTGGAGGACACACACAGGCCGAACATCAGTCAAACACCAGCATTTCTCCTGTGTGCCGTGTTCCCTTCTCCTTTAATAATCTGTTCTTTATACTATCAACAGGATTTCAGCGGGCTACTTTTTTTAATGCAAGTAATCTATTTGATCAAATAGCCAGTATAGTTTTGTGTGTGTGTGTGTGTGTGTGTGTGCGCACATGCTTGCATATACTGCATGTGTCAGTGGGGGCCTTCCTGTACGTGTGTGTGTGTGTGTGTGTGTGTGTGTGTGTGTGTGTGTGTGTGTGT
>JBBPCS010000130.1:16284369-16296640 GCA_037974645.1 Hollardia meadi
GGGGGCCCCCCCCCCCCCCCCCCCCCCCCGCCCCGCCCCCCCCCGGTCAAAATAGTGGCTTTTGGTCTTACAGTCCAGTAAGCATTGCATGAGGACTCCTGAACTCTGGCATCTTGGTAAACAAAGCTGGCTGCAAGATTCAATAAATGACTTTAATTACGATTTGAAAATCAGAAAGCTAAACTGCAGCAGTAGATTAATAATAACCTTACTGCAAATTTACCCTCAAAATCCTTCATTTACTTAAACTGAAAATAGAAAACAGTTTACAGTTTGAAGACACACACACACACACGCACTTTTCCAAAATTCAACACAATATGCTGTATTACCAAAAGCACAGTATATTTTTAAGTTTATTCTTGTTTTGTGTTTGTGTTTTTTTTAATGTCTCATTCTATGGTTCAATCTCTGAAGCGCATAGCTGTCGTCCAGCATTTATGATGAAATAAACTTTGGATGTCTCCACCCGACACTTGGCTTCACTGCAAATTGTAATGCATTCATGTGGATCCTATTAGTCTCTTTTTGTCCTTGTAGAGTCAGACACCCATTAATTTACTAAATCACACTGAACAGCCATGATCACAGTACTCCAAGTTTTCTTCACACATCTATTAATTTAACATAGATGAATAAATGTGAATGTTTTCGAGCATTGATTAGCAGACAAGTTTAGATCTGACAGTTAAATTGCAGGGTACCCTGAAAAAAAAATCTCTCCAATGCAAGGTACCCAGTAATTCAATTTTTGTGAGAAATTATTATAATTTATTACAGTGTGTGGACCCTAATGATTACCAACATCAAATGGAAATTATAAATTGAAATTAAGTCCACATATTTCACATCGTAATGTTCATCTTCACAAGTGCTGATTCCCTCATCAGCATAGACTGAGATTCCAGAAGTAATGTCTACTTTTTCTTTCTAGTCAACCAAACACGTATTACATCTTTTTTCTCATTTACTGAATTTCTGTTTTGCTTTCCTGGTATATTTTTATCTAGTTAAAAAAATAAATAATGTCTTATTTGAGATAGTTAAAAGAGATCAAAACACTAAGGATTGAAATAAATTGTGTTTTTTATCTTGCTTAATTTTAACAAAGCCTACACCTCTCTTTGACCTTGTCTGGTTCTTTAAACATGTACTATTTGGTCTTCCTTAATTTAATCAAATTAGCAATTGTTTGTTTCCCTTATGAGTTGTAAGGTGCATTGTATTAATAGCCGTGCTCAACAGACTCCCTCTGCTGCCTGAATAGAGGCTTTAAAGCAAAGAAGGGCAGGGTAGAGGGAATGAAAAGTTAATTTTGCTATCGGAGCATTTAATGGTCCTAGTTCTTAAAAGTGACCTTGTGGGGTAGAGAGCGGAGCAGCACAGCAGCTCCTTCCAGATGCACACATGGCATCCATCGGGGGCACAATCACGCACAGTCCCAACACCTCAGGCTCGGACATATGTTGAGTTTTATTTCATTCTTCTGACATTAATCCTATTCACCAGCTGTTCTGCCAGCTGCCACTCTCCGGCTTAAGGGGAGATTGCAGTTTTGGGGGCTCTGAGTACTGGTTTATCTTGGCTCCTCATCTGCTCCTCACAAAGTTTGATTGGATTTTTTTTTTCCTTGCCGTCCTCATACTTCCAGGTTCCTTGAGTTGCATACTGTCCTGTAATCTTTCCCTCTCTTTCAACTTTTTTGCTTTTGTTTTTCCCCTTTCTAATTTGTGTGTAGATAAGAGGCTGGAATCTTGGCTTTTTCTGGCCAATACCCTCTGCAGGACCGACAAGTCTTCAGCAGTGTTTCTTTAATCTGTTCAATTAATGCACTCAGAATATTTATTACAAACATTAATGCCAAAGGACGTAATGTACAGAGGTTAGGTTGGTGATGCACAACACTTTCTCAACATGCACACTGATCTCATGTAAGCCCTTCAACTTCACCCACTCTTTCTCTGAAGAAAGCATTTGTAAGGCTGAAACCTGCTCACCCCACATCATCTAACAGCATTTCTGTAGGATTAGCCTGGACATGGCCTCAGCCTGTATAGTTATGATTATTGACATATTGGGTCTGACATATTTCACATTTATGTGCATTGTCTGGAAGCATACTCAAGTGATCTCAATGTCATTTCTGCTGAAGTACGGCCGGGCAGTCTGCGAGCAAGGGCCTCAATGAATTGATCATTGCTCACTGCTCACTTTAATAATTCAAGCGTGATTGCCACAGAGTGCCGCAGTAAAATGGATTGGGAGAGGTCACATGCTGCTCAACTCAGGAGGTGAAGCCCCTTGGGGATGGTTAATTCATATATGCTTGATAGACACGTGTCCTATTTAGAGAGGTCAGGGTGCTGTGTGTGTATACATCTTCTCTGAATGGCCAGGTCAACACTGTGGGATTAACAAGTTGGTCGGTGCAGATAAAGGCGATGGATAAGGGAGAAGTTCCTGGTCACATAGGACAGTGTGTTTAGCTGCCTGAGGAGAAACATAAAATATTTAAAAAGTTACCTCCAAATTGCATCTAATTTTCCTACATAAAACTGCACAATTTGTGAAAGGTTTGACCTGTGGTCGTAAGTGCCGAGGTCCTTCAGTCCATTTGGCATTTAACTCTGTAACCATCAGTTGCTAATGGAATAAATACAAGGAATAGAATTAAATTTGATGGAAGCAACCCCAAAATGTTTGCCAAATATCAAAGAAAGAGAACAGTGGGAAAATACACCACTGAATTGATTCCTTGGATGCAAACTATGGTAACCACTTTAGACTGTTGATCCAATATCAACCTGCACATTCAGCTTCTCAGGTCCTATTCACAAAAAGAACTTTGATTTATCAAGAACAACTACAACTGACCCGTGACCCCTTCTAGACACGAACAACTAATGTTGGCACTTGGTGAAATATGATGTCATGATGTTGAGGTAAAGAATGTAATGTAATGATACAGGAAGGCAGGAAATGTGTCAGAACCTCAGTTGAAGCACATCTCCTCCAGGTTACCTACAATGTATTTATAGCATCTGTTTACATGAGTGAACAGGATAGTCAAAAGGTGACTAACAGAGATGTTCACCAACTGGAATAATGATTAGGTGTCAGTTAAAGAAAGCCCACCACGAGGTGCAGGTGTTCCACAATACGCTGACATGTCTGGACCTTTTTATTTATGCATGCCAGCACTAGTAATTACATATTAAAAAACTGGAATTATTTAACTGCACCAAAAAGTCTTCTGGAAATGGTAGAGGTTATTAAAACTGTTGACAACGAGGAAAGGTAATTGCCTGAAAATGAGCGACAACGCACTGTTGTGCTCAGAATGTTTTTTCCCCCCAGCTCCCTCTTTAGCGTTTGCATTGTGCGGCATCACCCGGGTGTGTAACCTATTGCGTTCCGATTGCTCCCTTGCAATTAGTGCCCTTTTTGTCCTCACTTCAATAACGCCATGATTATGGAGACTTCAGGAGTATTTGCAGCATCCAACAGCTGTTGTCTCAGGGACTACCGGCTGAATGACAAAAACATGTTTTCTCTCTGCATTTCACTTCCCTGCCTGCCTCTTGTAATTATTATGTTTTATTTGGTGTGATGATGGGGTCTTGTTTTTAGTGTGTCTGTGATTAAGATATTCAAAGGACTCCTTGGAGTGTCTCACAGTCATTTTCTTTTTTATCAATCTCGACTTTTGATTTGTTTCCCGTGCAGTGTAGAGTGGACGGGAAATTAAACCCCAGAATCTCATTGTCTGACTGAGATTCTGAGTTTTATGTCTGAGATAGAAATGTATGCCTCAATTAAATACATATACTGTATCTAAAGATATGATAAAGACATTTTTTATAAAGGTTTTTAAGACCTTAGTTTAGAATTTATTTTTTTTACATGTGTAAGCACATTAAATAGTCAATAAAAGAAAGTAAATCAAAAGCACTAGTCATTAATGCACAATTTATAAAATCATTACAAAATAAAAGTGATTTGTGTCATTTTCAGACTTAGCAACGGTGGATATTCCTTATAATTCATAAGACCTTTTAGTTAAGCATCACCAGGCTACAGTCATCAGCATATTATATTACACAACTATCCTTTCCTTGACAAGATCCCAAAGGGGGAAAAAAATACTTCTCATATATTTTTATCAACATACTTATTGTGAACATATGCAAGACATGATATTGGCCAAACATCTTTGTTACCCACTATTTCTAAAGCTCTTTTTTGTAGCTTAGACACTGTCTTCAGATATTTTCAACAACTTGCAAATGTAATGCTTACACATTTTATACACTTATCGACTTGTTTTGTTGGAGCAAGCAACCATAAGCATTTTCATAAGCTCACTGACCTCCAGTCTATTGTAGGAAGTAAATGATCATTACCGGTAAGTCAGGTTTCATACATTTATACAGTGCATACAATGTATATAGTACTGAGTAGTGCAGTGTAGTTTAATTATCGCTAAAGTAATTTTTTTTTTCAAATGTTTGAAAAGAAATTATTTTTTATTTCATTTCATTGCCTGGGGACTTTTTTTTTTATTGCACACTCTTTCTCTTGAGTGTTCTGTGGAGGTTTTGTTTCACGATAAGTGGATTATGACAAAGTGTAAAAAATAATGTGCTCTAATCATGCTGAAGTTTTAGAGGCTCTAAATCCAATTCCCTGTGTTTCCGCAGCTTCTTCTCACTGCAAATAGCATTGTTTTCCTGTTTACCTCACAGTATGGGCGTCTGCATTCTGGGGAGGAAATTATTTATATGGTCAGTGTCAGTTGATCATTGATTTGGTAATTACATGTTTCCCCTTGAGGCTGATACAACTGATATACAAGGCCAATACTAATGGGGAGGATTCTTGGTCTGTTGTCCATGACTTATGGCTAATTTGACGCTGCTAGATAGCCCTCTTTTCCTTGCCAACTACTTTTCAACACAACAAACACTCAAACACAAGTATCTTCTTTCTCCTGGGAGAATAGTGCACACAGAGAAGCTCAGGATGTGGTGGCAGACAGTTGAAATGATTTCATTGCTGACAACACAGAGTAATAAAATACCAATTGCTGCAAGTTGTAACAAACCATTTTCGTGCTTTGAGGCAGTCACTGTCTTTTGAAACATGATGGTGTATTTTGTTGCATCAACAAATTTTGTAGCTAAAACCTTTTAGAGATAGGTAAAAAAAAAGGAGATGTACTCTCTTTGGTCAAAACAGTGCTGGTATACTTGCTAACTTTAATAAACACACTGGACTTCATATCGCCATAGCAATCTGGAGAGCAATTTGAAAATACGCGTGTCATGAATTTTTAACAACTGCGTTACTGTCCAATCTGTTTTCAAAGTGACAAAATTTTGATTTGTTCAATGCTGTGTTTATTTGTGGTTCCACTCAGTGGTTTGAGTGTCTCTACAGTTTGCAATGGTTGTTTGAATGAACTAATCTGTTTAGAGCAGCGATAAAAACATAAATTAGCAAACAACTTTCTCCTTCCTTGCCCTCTCAACCACTAGCACTCACTTTAATAAAACTGTTTTTCTTACTCCGTGTAAACAATAAAAAATAAATTCAGATTATTAGTTGCTGCATTAAAACACCAGAGAGTATGAAACGTATGAGAGGTAAAGAAATTTTCCCTTGACACTGTCAGGGAGTCATTTGGTGTTAGTCACTTGGTAGTTAGTGGTAACCTGCCTCTTACCTTCACTACTGTGGTTTATACTGAACATGATGTTCCTGCAGCACTGACTGCCAGGTACTGAAAGCTTTGTTTATTCCACACATCAGCCTAGAAACATTCCTTTGTTTAGATTTATGAGGATCATTAGCTTTGTTTTTCATACAGTAAAAAGAAAAGCTGTAGCCTAATCGAGCCAACTCATCTCAGCTTTAGGTGTCTTAATCCCTGTGCCTGTTCACCCAGATCAATGAAATCACAGAATACTTGCACAGAAAAGCTGTATACCAGAGATGGCAGAGCTGATAGGAGATAAAATATTCAATTTGACTGAATTAAATCAGTGATGACTATTCACTTTCTTCTGAGTGCCACTTGGATAGTCTCAAATAAATCTGGGAAAAGGGTTCAGGGCAGTTTTCCAGCTATACAGCATCAGCCCTAGAGAGGAGACAATGAGACCCAGACAGGCTTAAAAGTCCAGAAACCATTCCTCTCTCAATGGGAACACATCTTGGACACACACTCCAGTAGTTTTGTCTTGTATGTTGCTATCTGCACTAGCTGCAGAGTGGTCTGTGCCAGGCAAGTGTCCATAGGGACCATTGGAATCGCTGGGGCTGGAGGAAGTTGGTCTGCGTCCAGTGAGGCGATCTGGGCTTGGTGACAAGCCAAGCTGTCTACTGCAGAGACGCTGGGAACATGTAAATAAGAGCCTGATAAGGGCTATTGTTTTCATTCCATTCTCATCCCAGCTGAATGGCCTGCTCCCCAGCCACAGAGCATTTTATCTCGAGAGGGATGGGGAAAGAAATGGAAGGGGTGGGGGTGCAAGAGATTTTAAATCCCCCATAGGAAAATAAAAATAAACTCACTGGACTCTTCTCTTGTTTTAGCTAATTCCCCAGTATGTGATGTCCTACTTTGAAAGGACAAGAGCACAAAACTCCTCTTTACACTAAAACTTCCAAAGTTCTGTACTAAACGTCTTAAATAATTACGTCTGCCTTTCACTAGAAAATCTCTGAAGTGGGAATCTGTTATCAGAAATAATTTGTTATTTTATGATGAATACAGTGTGTATACAGTTTGACATTCTATGCGTTATTAGCTGACAGTAATTATTATGTTGATACTAACAAGTGTTTCCAGTGGCATATATATTTTCTCCAGAAAAAACAGACTGACACTTTAGAAACTGAAATAGCATTCCTCCTATTAATCTAAATTCTTCTGAAAAATAGGCTGTGAAAGGGTGCTTTGAAAAAATCCAGACATCTCTCATTTACTGTATTCTTCAAGCACGCCTGTGCAAAACTTGCTCTGCATTCACCAAAGCCATTTTTGGTTGCCTGTTTTGGCCACGCTGCTCAAACACTGAAAGATGTTTGAGAGTTATTTTATAGACTAATCCAGGTCATTATTCACCTCTCCCAGGTGGAAAGCAGGGAGGACAGCGGTGCATTCCAGCTGTAGTCTCTCCTGTTGGAGGACTTGGCAGGTCGTGTCTGGCCCAGCAGAGGGGATGGAGAAGTGAGGGAGCAGCAGCTCTCCTGGGAGGGAGGAGGAAAGGAGGGGGAGGACTGGAGTAGAATGGAAGCTGGCACCACATTATCTCCAACAGTTGGTGCATTCCTTAATGATCAAGTGCTGGAGCAGCATCTGTGATAAAAGTGTGTGTATGTACGCATGTGTGTGTAAGAGAGAGGGAGCATATGTGTGCATATTAACATATGTTCACTGTGTTTGTTTAATTCCCCTTTACACCACTTTAAAAATATGTCTTGTCTGTGCTTTAGGGGAGAAAATGTCATGCACTGATGTGTTTCTGTTTGTCAGAGGATTATGATTTGAGGGGAGTTTGTTGTTCCGGGAGAGGAAGTCATCTCACACAGGGGTGAGGAGCAGGGAAGAAGAGCTGAGCTCTGCTACTCCCCCCTGCCCTTAACCCCTGTTTTAAGATCTGTGATCTTTGTGCTACAGAGGGAGTTAACACACAAACACAAGCAGCCTTTTCTCTCTCCCTCTATTAGGGTCAAGGGGACAAACTGTGAGTTGGGAATTGGAAAGTCAATAAAGCAGAAGTAATGTTATAATGACCCTGAGCTGAAGACGTCCTGTCGACCCCTATCACACAGGAGGAAGTGGACAATCAAACAAAAATGGTCACTCTGCTTGATCTCTCTGAAAGCCATCCTTAAACAAGGCCACAAGAACTACTGACTCCCTGTTACTCCCAGTTCCTCTGAAGTCAGTGTGTTTGTCGGAAGGAGCAACAGTGTTTGGTTTGTAGAAGTGTAGGGCAAGAAATGTTAGAGATGGATAAAAAGCAACACTTGTATACATTCTCAACTGTAGAAATCTCCTCAGTCTTCCCTCCTGTTTCCCTGTGTTTCACACTATGTGGAATCAAAAACACGTGGCAGCTACATCAAACTGAGCAAAAACCTCCTCTGTGCATCATTTGAAATGATCAGAAATGATTAGATATGCTGTTGGACTCTTTATTGTGGTGCCCCTGGGCTTTGTGGTCATAATTAGCATGTCTGTTTAGGTTTTGCATTTTGCTCCAAATCTAACATGGTTTTACAAATTATATCATCCTGAGGCGCTATATGAAGCCCGAGGACAATTTCATAGAAATGAGCATGGTTGTTTTATTTTCATCAAATAGACATTAGTAGTAGTATATTAATTGTTGTCTCAGAATTGGATTGCACAAGATTGCTGCTTGTTGAAGAAGACACCGCTTGTCTTGATCGGGTTCAGACTGAGGCAGTTGGTGGAGACAGTGGCTTAAGGTGGAGGCTTTCTGGTGCTGCTGGTGTTTGATGGGAACAGGCTGACCCCGAAGCAGTGCAGGGATGGTGGAGGCCTGGGTCAGCTGGCCCAGTGTGTTCTTTATCAGCTACCCCAGCGACAGCATGGCAGATTGCAGCCATTCCTCCTCTGATTCATTGTCTGCTGGACAAATGTTAATTGTTTTCATCATTGGCAGCTATGTGAACGCTCGGACGTACCCAGTCTCACTCCTTGCCTCCCACTTAATGTGCTTCTTTGCCCTTATGCTATCCCCACAATGCTTGCTTCCCTCCTCACTCCACCCTTAGGTCATCTCTCTACTTTTAGACCGAGTCTCTTTTAATGTTCGCCTCACAATACCATCAAATAAAATACCCCTCTTTCATCTGATACACTGACTTTCTTTCATTTTCATTAAAGTAGAGAGATTCATCGATTTAAAACATACACAAGACTATATAAAATAGAAAAAAATATTCCAAACGCAATATTCAATAGCAACAAAAAATACGATGCTCCAAACATTCAAATTGCTTCTTTTTTGTCATTTTTTTTTTCTTCAGAATCCTCTTGTATGGAGAAACTTCTTTCTAAAGACTGGAAAGAGAAGATGGAGAGGCTCAACACCAGTGAACTACTGGCAGAAGTCCAAGGTAGGACTGCATCAAACAAGCAGATTTATCCTCACAAACAAGCCGTGTTAACAAGTCCCTCATTCCTATCAGACATATATTATCTTGGTGCTGTATAATCTAAGAAACAGCCTTGTATTCTGAAATAAAACAAAGGCCTTTGGCTGACCTCCTCATTCATTTCTCTACTCTCTTATCTTTTGTTGGAATGCCAGACTCTGTACAGAGTGCTGTCTTCAAAATTCTAGCCATTTTTAGACCCATTCTGTGGCTCTCTGTGCTTGTCAGCACTTTATTGTTGTTGTCCCTTCAGACGGCCCTCAGCCCTGCTACCCGGGATTGGCACATGCAGCACGTCCATGCCGCTATAGCAAACGTTAAAGCCACAGTGTGCTTGATGTAAACAGAGCATGGCTGAGCTGAAAGGAGGGAAGCCGTTAAGAGAGGAGAGAAAATAGTGCTGAGACGCACAGAGTCAACTCCTCAGTGGAATTTCTTGACTCTGACAGTGAACGCCTCTGTGCGGTGTATCAAATGCAGCACGGCAGAGCATAACTCAGCACTCCCCCAAAGTCTGTGTTTATGACCGGGTGAAGGTGGGCCGAGGATGGGCAGGGCTGCTGCTCAGTCCTTAGTACTGACTGTTACTGAGAGCTAGTGTGTTTATACAGCACAGAAAAGCACAATACCAGCTGGCTGATAACACCAGCCTGTCACTGCTTCGGCACCCTCCCTCACTGATCATTAGACAACTTCTCGTGTCTTGTTTTTGTTCCTTGAAAACCATGTATTCTCAATGTAACACGTAATTAACGTTTTATGAGGACTATTCAGAAATGTATGGAAAGACATATTTTATATTTTTTATAGAGAGACAATTTTGCTGCCATGCAGGTGATTTTGATCATTTTTGTAAAAGTTTCTTTTTTTTAAATTCAATATGCAAAAGTGACAAATAAATACAACTAGTGTTTTATTTATTTGTGCCCACTTGCAGAGGAAAGAGAGAAAAGCTGTTGAATGTTCTAATAAGTATATTCACCGGCAATAACCTTAATGAATTGAAGGATAAATCATTGCTTGGAAACTAGATTCATTGTACCTGCCCTATTATACTGTGTGCCACTGTAGATCAAAGTGCACTGGGTAAAATGTTTAAAATGATTTAGCCTTTTGAAAGCTGGTCTGTTAAATTACAGGCAGGGCATTTCTTCTGTTTGATGAATGGGAACGGGAAGGTTACTTGGTGGTCTGTAAACAGGTAGGGAGTGTGATAATAAACACTTTGGCCTCTGTCTGTTGATGAGTTATGCGACAGTCTATACACCACAGTTCCCAATATAAATGCTTCTCCTATCCCAGTGGCAGCCTTAGATTTTTAATTAGCATGCCATTTCATATGACTGTAGACATTTCAAAGGGCTGCTTTGTGCTCCCCTTTACAAATGTCTCTCTCTCTCTCTCTCTCTCTCTCTCTCTCTCTCTCTCTGTGTGTGTGTGTGTGTGTGTGTGTGTGTGTTTGATGTCTGCCTGATGTAAATACGGGCAATTAAAAAGAAGCCCAGGGTTGGAGATGCACAAGGTCCACCTAATTAAAACACAAACAAAGGTAGCAAGCAGAAAACACCTCATGATTAAGATCTAGAGTGTTATGATGAGAGGTTCCATTAATTGTCAGGTTAAAATCAGTACAAAAGGAAGCAAGGAAAAAAAAAAAGTAGACACGAAAAGGTTGACATGCAGATAAAGACTACAGCACCTACTGGTAGAGTGGCCTTATTCTGTGCCGATCTCTCGTCAATACCTCAACCAATTATAAAGAGCACCTAGTAGGCTACCATATGACATTGTTGCAAAACACTGAAAGACAAGTAATTGTGTAATTGCATTGGCAAGTGTTCGAATCTGACTGATATGGAAATTATTTAATCTAAAAAAAAATTTTTTAAAACCCCAAAACAATAGGTGTATTAGAATTTGACCCAAGGCTTCTACCCGGAAAAAGAAATACATTCTTTTCTTGCAGTTGTGTTCAAACATGTCCTGAATACTTTATCCTGTTGAGGTGAACAGGCACAACAAACAAAGCAAAACAATTATATCAACATCAGAGATTTGCTTTTCAAAGTCTGCTCACCCAACCTACCATTTACCTCTTACACATGACTCATCTCTAATTATAGCTTATTGACAAGGGGGTGTTTAGCTACATAATGTGTTGTCTCCAAAGTAAAGACATCTTTCTTTCTTTTTTTAAAGGTTTTAGGGTAAGAAGAAACAAGCACAATAATCCAGCAGAGGTGGTGTGCTTAATCCAGACATGTAGAGGGGTGTTAGTAAGGGGTTAATGATTTCAAATCTCCATCTGACTTTTCTTGTATGCTGTTAGGGCTTAGCATCAGCAGGAGCAGGCAAAAAGGAGGGTTTGTGAAGGCGCATTAGTGGTGGATTTCTTTTCAGCAGTCAATTCCAGAGCTAACTGTTTGTTTTCATACCTGAGCTTAGCTGTCAATCTTTAGGAACGATGAGGAGGGAGATGAAATCTCCTGAACAAAACCACAGAGCAAGAAAGGCAGGCCATCTGGAAGGGCTCCAAACCACAAGAAGTAGCAGATAATAGGAGGAAAGGTGGAAGGAGGAGTGCAAGAAAAAAAGAAAAGAAAAAAAGCTAGAGTGAGAAAAAGATTTTAGACGAGAATACTTAGATTTGACATTTATAATTATACACCTCAAAGAGATTTGTATCTTAAAAAAACATGCAAAGCTCCCATTCATCACATGATTTAGGCACTTATAATCACATACATTATTGCAACCTGTATATGTGTGTGTACGTATGTATCAAACGTAATATACAGTGTCCTATGGTAGATAAGGTTTCTCTCTGTTGCAGGTCTGCTCTGTGCAGGGTCTCTGAGTCTAATACTCAACAGTGCTGTTTAAGTTCTCCTGCTGAGTGCCAGTTTCCTGTCCCCCCATTGGGAGAAAAAAAAAAGAAAAAGAAAGAAACAAAATGCTCAAACATTGACTCAAACTGAAGGAAAATATGTAGTTACTAAATTAGAACACAAGCTGTATTCATTCTCTTGGAATTTGTTGTATATATATATATATATATATATATATATATATATAT
>JBBPCS010000130.1:16296740-16313403 GCA_037974645.1 Hollardia meadi
ATCGGGAGCTCCTGCACTGTCACAATCAATTTAAGAATGGTGTCTACATGGCAGTGGTCGGGTGCACACAGACAGCCCTGTGGCAGGCAGATAAGTGGAAGCTCTTTAGGAGGAGAACACAGGGCAGGGCTGCAGCTGAGACTGATTTGATGCTGGCCCTACCTGTGCTGCCTTTACTCGTACACAGACAGAAAGGAGTTCTCTGTTTGAACACCAGGCCCATATTGTCCAGTTGTATGGGTTAGCTTCAAAACATTAATTTAAAAAAAAAACCAACTGCATCCTTGACAGCTTCCATAAAGTGAGGTTTTGATGCGAAACAAGAAACAAGTAGGAAAAGAATTGTGCATTGTAGACATCAATAAGCTTGTGTATTTTCACAACATACTGTATATAAATATATGTAGATCATATTTACCCAAACAGAAAAATACATTCACACACAGCACAAACAGTATCTGTCCTGTTGCTCCAGTAAAAAAAAACAAAAAAATACACCTCAGTAAGCATTTTCTCCATAACACTATCGGTCAACTGTTTGCCCTGTGCACTCAGGTGAAATATGAGCCACAGTAAATCATTATTCCTCAGGCCACATTTGCCAGATGAATGTATGAAAGTGTTGGACTGTGTGTTTTTCTCCTCTAATGAATTGAGGAATTTAGCTTGTGGCAACGGAGGTAAAAAAAAGGAAGTGTTGTCCTCAAGAGTGTTTGTGTATCTGTGTGCGTGTGTGTGTGTGTCTGATATGGATAAAGCTCTCTGTTTGTGTTTTGATTTATATTCCAGTGGTTTGTCATGAATCGTTTCACTAATGACTTTGAAAGTTGTGTAATGCATTTCATGCAAACGAGTGTATTCAGCCTGTTTTCAGTTGAAGAGAACATAAAACAGTCACAAGCTGAACAACAACATCTTCACTGCTGTGGAAAGCTGACCTACATTAGTACAAAGAATGTAAATGTGATGATGAAAATATGAATACAATGTATAATCAGAATATTGCTCTCTGATCAGATACAAATAGCATTTGAATTTTCGGGACCATCTCAAAAGTGCATGCAAAATGGCTAAGAGATGTTTTCAGACTTTTTTGTTGTTTAGTTTTCTCTCTTTTTTTTAATTACACCCCTAGCTAGTACAGTACATATTATTGTTAACTGTCTCTTGCCTCTTCTTGCCTCTCAAGATGCTCTCCAGGCCTCATTCATTCACCCCAAGCCCCCAGGAACAGTGCTGAGCTATGAAGCCAATTTGACATAGTGGTCAAACCACATGATTACACCGTAACGTGATGCACACTGGCCCAAAAAGACTTTTCCCCATAAGCTTACATTGTGAAAGAAGCGGCTTTGAAATGATGGATACATTTTTCTGAGCTTCACAACACTCAATAAATGACTAATTTCACTATCAGAATTTGCTTTGATAACATTTTGAAAGTCTGTAAGAGTCACAAGATTAAATAATTTTATCCCCACTCAAGTTAGCGGAGGGCTAAACCGGAAGTTAGCGGCTCGGCTGGCGGAAGTCTCTAGTGTGCATGCTATATGGGCCGCACAATGTGGAAGGTCCACAAAGTCAAACATTTTTGGCTTCATGTGCCACTGGAGAGCTTCCATAGGAATGAACGGTATCCACATTTTCCTTTAATAGATCCATAATTCACTCTCCCACCTAAAGCCACTCTAATGTTATACTAGTAAAGTCTGAAACAAACATTTATGATCTCTGGTTAGGTCTAATGACTGCAAACGTCTTATTTAAGCAAACTAAGCAGGTTAAATACTTTAAGAATACATGCACTGATCGCAGATGTCTTTGCTTCCTGTTCAGCCATTTCAGTCTATCACTTATGTAGACTAAACGCAGACAAAACATTGTTGATACACTTATCCTTAAAGGGTAACAGTATGAAAGTGTTTTTGAAAGATCTCATTTGCACAGACCAAGGGATCAAGTACATTCTTCTTTCATTATAAGCTGTACAGGTAGGACCAATGAATAAATGTTCAGTGAAAAGAATAAGATATGGTCATTCTTTACTCCTAATTCACTGACAAGGTTTTGCAAACAGTAAGCTGTTGCTGTCATCACTGTCTTGTAGGCTTTAAGAGTTTTGTATGAAAGGGACCTTGAAAACTGTATGCTTTTTTATTTTAAGAGCACAGGGGTCAGACTCATCAGCATAAAGGCCAGAAGAGATGAATAGAAGGATTGAAGATTGTTTTCCTTTTCTATGTGGCCTTGCATTCATCCTCCATAGTGCAAGGATCTCTGGTTGTTACACTGTGTTATAGAGTCAAAGAAGGATATCTTCATGTACTGAAAGAACAGAAGTAAAGTTTCTGTGTTGACTTTTTTTTTTGTCTTCAGTGTGAATTTCAGGGTCACTGGCATTCCCTGTGGAGTAATATGTTCAGGTCAAGACTCTATCTTGGCTTTGATGAAGTACCTTGTCCAGTGTCATGGATAGACAGTGAAGTGCTGGGGCTTTTACATTTGCACAATTATACTGAAGAGTGAAGTTTCCTCTATCATCAAAATATTAGCCTCCATCAGTGTTCCGCATGTGCAGTAAAACCAGGGTAGATGAAGTGTGCTTTCATTAATAGCATCTCCATATTCCAATCTCAATATTTATTCTGAGCCATTTATAAAATCACATCAATGCTCAAATATACATGCACACACAAATGAAGATAGACATATAGATATCCTATGAGAAGCTTGTAGTGCCGGAGTTATGATTAGCGTTTCCACAAAGTAAAGTAAAGCTGTTAAAAGTCTCAAGCACATAAGTTGAAACATTTGAGAAGATCTGACTTTTTAAACAACATTATGGGCATTTGTCAGTGTGAGCTAGCCTATATATATATCCATACGATATAGGAAAGCTTAGGGACTGAGTGTCATCGTTGCCAGTGGATGACATGTGCTTGTAAGTCATTACTTGTGCTTGTTAATGGGGATTTGTTGGCAAGATTAACAGCTTTTATATCATGGTAGAGGCAGCAAGCCAGGTAAGACAGCTGTTGCTCATATTGTCTTTGTTGTAGGGCATGGAGACGTGTTAACACTACATTACTGGAAACACATATGGCCTTGTGGCGTTGCTGAACATGTACAGCATATACAGTAGTAGTTAAAAGCAAAATGATACCATTACACTAGCTCTTGTCATTCTAGCTTGGTTTTCTGCCAGTATATAACCTGAATACGACATATTTTTCTGATCATAGTGTTCTGGTCGAAAGGTTGACTTGCGTTTCATGCTTTTGTTGAAGCGGTCTTATGGTTTTGAAGAAAGGTCTGTAAGCAGAAAATAAATCCTATTTTGAACACTAAAGAAGGTAGCAATAGATGCCATTAGCTGCTGTTCAATTGGCTCTTTGTGTTTTCCACAGAAAGATTGGACAAAGGGTCAGATGACCACAGAGTGCATGCAGAGGCATGTACCTTTTATCGATTGGAGTAGCACACAACACACATCTGTACACACTCATGTCTACATTCGCACACACTTGAGGAGAGAGCAGAGAGAGAGAGAGAGCCACGGCACACGAGGTATTCAAGCTATGTGCGGATACAACTTGGTATCGTAGCATTTAGACAGGTCTTAATTTACTTAGGATGGGCTTGCAGCATATGGAAGCCCCCACAATAGCTGACTGATGGAGAGACAAAGAAATTCCAGTCTTGTGGTGCTAAAAAAACTCATTCAGATCTGGTCATAATGACTCAGCTGTTGTAACCAAAAGAAGGGAAGAGAATGGGGTGCCTTGTGATTTTCCCACTTTTCACCCTCACCCTTCCTTGCTTTTTTCCTCTTTTTTTGTGCCTGAATCTTTTATCTGTGTTATTCACTCGGGACTCTTCAAAGTAACAAGCCTCCTTCTTTTTCGCCGGTACTGGACTTGGAACCCAAATTAGAGACTGCTTGATTAGAGCAGAGAGGAGGGAGCCAAGAGAGAGGAAGATGTGGGTATTGGACAGGACAAATCGCACCCGTACAAAGTGCCTTTTATCCAAGGACCCCAAGGCTCAAATACCCCCATTCCTCCCCAAGCAACCATGGCTCTGCTTGTTTTCCTCTTATCATTTATTTAGTCACCCGTTGATGTTTTCTGCCCTACTTTGTGGCGTTTAAAAGACACAGGAATCTCAAAAGGTAAATGCTGAATGAGCTGAAACTGAACAAGGCAGCCTATCCGTCTCCTCTTCCAATGTGTCAATCTCTAAAGTTAACACGGTGGCCTGAGAAAAAAACAAAAACAAAAAAAAGTGCCAGCACAGCTTGACCGCTGACTCCTGGGATCCCATCCTACTATATTGTCCTACTGGGCTTCAGTCGTCTAACAGGAGGATGTCACAACATGTTAGGTCTGGGCTGACTGCTGGGGTTTATGTAGCGCCAAGGCATCTCTGGGCTGTCTGTCTGCCGTCGGAAGCGCAATGTGAGGAGACATGTTAACGGGCAGACCCCAGCCCCACCGCTGTTAAAAGCCATGCAATATGCAGGAAACGGCCTCTTTTGTCAGCAGGCTGGTCAGACACAGACCACGACTCTCCTCTTCGGCACCACCCAATAAAAGTTTTATCTGCATTTTAAAGCTGATCCATAATTTAAAGCAGGAAGAAAGAAATTTTAACACTAACCACTCAACAAAAACATATGTGCCTGATTTTTCGCGAAGCTGTGTACAGTCTCTAATGTGAAATCTTCCACCATGTTTTCATATTTAGATATTTAGATGCCAAAAGTTGTGTTTAAATGGCCGTTTTCGGCATTTACCACTAATCTGAATAATTCTGGAATTCTATTTCATGTCAGCATTGACTTTGACAAAAATAGACTGAACAAAGTTTTAAATAATTAAGGTTAAAAATTAGCAAAGAGGGAAGAAATTGTAATACAGAGAGCAGTTTGGGCTTCCTTCAATTCAGTTCAACATCAAAACAAAGGGCCCTCTGTTAGTTCTCTGTTTTGGTGTGTGTACACTCAAACTAGCCCATGAGTGGAGCTTTAGCACTAAGTCCCCCTGCATATTCATGCCCACAAATGCAAAGTATATGTGCTGTCCAGTAAATTTTTGTGACTTTGTTTTTTTTACAGTGTTTATACTAAACGAGTGAGTGATCATCAGAAATGTGTAATTAGGCAGGCTGAGAGGTGTCATTGAGTCCAGATGTTTAGTTTTAAACTCAAGGTCATCTATGCTGGCCCTGAGGCCTGATGGCCCTCATCTTCATCTGGATGATTTTCTTTTTTTCCCCTTTCTTTCTGTCTTCCTTTATTACTTTCTTTAGTCCCTCCCACCTTCCCACTACAGTATTGATAGCAGTGATTTATTGTGACAATGACTGATGTATCTTGCTGGTGACCTGTAAAAGGCAGCTCCTTCATGGACACTGCCAAAGGTTAATAAAATTGGTGCTGATTGTATCAATTTTACAGATAAGCCTTTCACAACAAGTGTACTTGGGTGAATAAGAAGTCAATTCAGGTCTTGGAAACTGCATGCACACCCAATGAATAGCTGCTTTTAGGTGCTTTTTTTTCGTTAGGAGAATAAATGGAGAATTGCAGCTCTCTTCCATTGCAGCAGGCGGTGGAGGCAGAGCGAGGCGAACCGAGGTTCAGACAAGCTTGCCAGTAAATTGCCCTGAATGGGTTCTGGAGGTTGACAAGCCCTATTAAGACAAACGACTTTCCTCATCGGAGAGATAAAATAAATCAGGTGTTTAGTCAAATTAAAATAGTTTGAGTGGAGAGGGCCCCTGGGAGCTCTCGCAGAAACTCAAGACAGATGTGGCCAGAGACGAGAGGAAGACACCCAGGAAAGAATTCAGCTCCTGCTGGCCCCAGGCCAGACTTCACTGTACTGTTATCTGGATATCTATGCTTTTATCTGTCTGTCTCTCTCTCTCTCTCTCTCACTCTCTCTCTCCTGTCGGTTCTTTGTACGTTTTCCCAGATCAGCTTGTCACACTGAAGTGCAGTGGGAGGAGAGTGAGTTACTGTCTAGCCTCTCACTGGCAATTATGTTGGCGGTGTAAGTCAATGGTAGGATCACTTAGCATTGATTAGGCGGAGGGAGAGAGCAGTGCAGCACAGCTGCTCTCTCTATCACACACAGCACGGACATGTGACCGTAGAGAGAGAAGAAAGCCTATTGGTCCGTCCTATAGTAACCACACTGATAATAAAATAAACAGTGTATTGTTCAGTGCTGTTCATTATGATACAAATCTCCCTTTAATGAGCATTGTCACAGTGTGTTCAGAGCATATTTTTGGCATGTAAACATTGTTTTTTTGTGCAGGTTTTTTGCCAAGTTTGAACAATCCCTTCTAAGTTCGTGCTTCAATGTGTTGCCATATAACAGCCGTATAATGAAACACTTGTGTAGTTTTGAGGCCAGTGCAAAGTCTTAACACTTTCTTTATATTCACCCCTAGTAGTCTGCCACCTCAGTTTGACAGCTCCCCGCAGCCCTTTGTCTATGTGCCGGGAACAATTCATTTCCTTTCTCCCTGCAAAAGCTGTGAACACCAGCTACAGTAAAATAGACAACTCCAGGCTGTGTGTGACCTTGGCACTTTCTGAATGCACTGCAGTTGGTTTGCTGCCTGTGTGGTTTTCATTGTATCATATATTGTGTACAGTACTTTAGCACAATATGATGATCGTTATGTGCAGTGGTATGGTCACTTTTCTATATTTACAATGACCAAGGCCTTGTGCAGGGTTCCTTACAAAAGCCGACACCCTGGCTCTTTAGTCATGGCATATTCATGCCTTTCCACTCTTGACTTAACTCTCCGTCTCTCTCTCCCCTCACCAGGTACTCCAGAGAGCCTGGCAGAAAAGGAACACCAGCTCTCCACAATGATCACCCAGCTGATCAGCCTGCGTGAGCAGCTTCTGGCTGCCCACGATGAACAGAAGAAGCTCGCCGCCTCACAGATGGAGAAACAGAGGCAGCAAATGGAGTTAGCTCGTCAGCAGCAGGAACAAGTAACTGCTCACAGTTTTCTTTTCTTGCATTCACAATATCACTCTCTGTTTAAACCCCAGATACTGGCCTTTTCGTCTCTCACCATATTTGCCATACATTTGTCTTCTTTTCTCTTCTTTCTTAGTATTTAAAACATTCATTCCCCTTCCTCCTTAAATCTTGTTTACTCTTCCCCCCTCTCTCTCTCTCTAATAAACCCCATTAAATACATCTGTAACAAATTGTCACTTGATTGTATGTCATATTAAATTTCATGCCTGAAATATGCCAATAAAATCTTGGTTCTCGGTAGGAATTTGTAATAATATTAAATTTAAGAGATGTTATATTTTATATTACCTCAGATATTTCTGTCATGCTCTCTCGCCCACATTTATGCTGTGTGGTAGGAAAAATGCTATTATGACTTGTACTAACAAATGCAAGGGAATGTGTGAATTAAACGTTGTATTAAACATGGAAATCCTCTATATCTTATAAATTGACTCCTATTAGAACAAGCCTGGCATTAGATTTGCAGCGTGAATCAGGCCAATGAGCCATATTGTACAAATCAGCAAATTAGCAGAGGCCATGAAGTGTGTTAATGTCTGGGAAGAAATAAGGACACAAACTATCCACACGGGCGACACTTTTATTATCACCAGCCACCCTAATGGCTATGAGTCAATTATCAGCAAGGAGTTCACTCAGAGTTTTCTCAGCACACTCTCAGACCTTCATGTGGTAAATGAAGAGATAGACCATATACCTCGGAGTGATGCATTTGGTCATAGTACACTAATAATACATTAACAGTATTGATTTCCCTTTCAATCAATGATGTTCTTTTGCAAACTACTCTCAATTCTGTAGGCCTTGCGAGACATTGCTGCTCAAGTGAACAGCGAGAAGATATTTTATTATTTGATCTCATTTCTAAAATGGAAGAGTATAAATAAAATGGAAGGCAGAGGGGGAGTGATGGGGAGAGAGGGAGAGTGAGAGAGCCCGCTGAGAGCTAGAATGTCATCAAGCCATCAAGATACAACACAGTAATTAACTGTTGACACTCGTGAGGAAGCCAGCACAAATTAATCTTGACACATTTGCAGACGGCCGATATCTTACAGTGAACACTTTGTAATTATATTTTAAAAATGAATATTAAATGACACTTAAAACTAGGTTGTCATGCTCAATGAAGTGGGCATGTAGAAAGGGAGACTTCTGGAATGAGAAGGATCGTGGCGTGGCTGCTCGTCACTCAGGGGCGGCAGGGACCTCTGTCACCCGAACACTTCCTGCACCAAGTTATCTCCATCATCTGTCTCTGTCCTGTAAATCTTTTATTCTCTTTCGTCACTAAATTTGTCCACGCAGTTCAGCATAGTTTATTTTCCCAGATTTTGCAGCATTTTGGTTATAAAACCAGATTTTGTAAAATAATAAATATTAGAATAAATGTTTTCTGATGCATTAATCCGCTCCTTTTCCCCCTTTTTTATTTCTATTGTAACTGCAATGTTTTAACATGTTCTAATCATTAACTGGCCTGGGAGCAGTATCTCTGGTTGTCTGCCTGCAGTTTCAAGCAAGAAGAGATGATTTAAGTTCCCAGTCTTCTTTACTGTATATCAGTATCACCAGGAATCATTCCGGTTTTCATCTTTACTTCTGTTTCCAAACAGATTGCAAGACAACAGCAGCAGCTTCTGCAGCAGCAGCACAAAATCAACCTCCTCCAGCAGCAGATCCAGGTCAGTGAATGTGTTTCTGTTGGCCCTCTAACACTCAGCAGCTTCCACACTGATTACTACAACATTTCCACCTCTTCAGTGTAATTGGAGTTCCACTGCTGTCTCCATGACCCAAATGTCTGGATTTAATAACACTTATCAATAATAAAAAAAAAAAAATTAGACATGAAAGTAAATATCATTGCTTATTTCTGTTATCTTATTCTCATCTTTCTTATATATCATTTTTGTTTATATTTCTTGGCTTTTCATCTTTAATTTTTGTGTCACACTAACATTCATCACTCTCATCAAATGTTAATTGCCTGTTGGTAATCGGGAGGGCTTTAAAATATGGAGGAGAATAATTAGCAGATCTTAATGAACAAAAAAAAAGAGGGGGGGGGGGGGGGTGTAACAACAGCTAATGAGTCGTGTTGATGGAGAAGAGCCTGGAGGTGGGGGACATGAAAGAGGGTGGTAAATGCCTCTGAAACAAGTCGCTCCCAGACGGGCCCACGTGGCATGTTTTAACACACCACGAGAACTACTGAAAACTTTCATTGTCATTTTGCTTGTGTTTTTTTTCTCCTTTTTTTTCTTGCATTTCCATATTCCTTCCTGGCACACATTTAGGCCTATGCGTTGTTCTAGTTTTTAACCTATGCACCTCATGCCAAACATTCTCATTAGTGTGTTTGTGTGCCTTGTGTGATACAGTACAGAGTGGTGAAAGACCACCCAGGCAGCATGTAGCTGGACATGGTCAGACAGTACTGGGTAATCAGGGTTGGTCACTGGCAGTGGTCAAGGCTGTGAGGCCGGCTTGCCTGTGTGAGTCTAACATTATCCTGCTGGGTGTGCTTGGTGTCAGGCACATCCTTCTCCATTCACCTCCTCCTCCCCTCCTTGTTCTTCAAACTGACAACTCCCTATCCTATCCTTTCATTTTCCCTTTATTTCCTATTTGCAAGAAATTGTTCCACAAACACACTTTAAGCACTCCTCACAGGATATTGGATTTTTTTTAGTTTCTCCTTATGGGCATTACATGCAGCATCATACCCCTTCATAACACAGTGTGTTCTTGTGATACACAAACTTCTGGTTTCAAACAGCAGTTAGGACAACGACCAGATTTACTGCTCTGTCAAGAGCTCTTTGCGAGAGAAAGGCCGTACTGTCAACAAGTTCTTGTGAAGCCACTAGCCCGGACCTTTCACTTCAACTGTGGACAGTCTTGAAAAAAATAATATTACACTCCACTTAAGAGAAGCACTGAGCATGACACTCTGTCTTGAAAACACTCAAAAATTAAGTACCTTATACACTACTGAGGGGATAGTGATGTTCATATCATTGAGGGCCCTTTACTTATGCTCATTGAGCATAAGGGTACGGCCCTAATGCATCTCACATTTAGAGGCCCTTGCTTTCATTACAAAGTTAAAGGCAAATGACACGTAAAAATTCCTCTTGATGCATAGTTTTGAGTGATGCTGGAGGTGGGGTGGGGGGTTTGAGTGTGTATGGCAACGTACTTCTAAATATCCATTTCAAACACTTGAACAGAGATACAAGTAAAGTCCTTTCTTGCAGAGCCCAGTCAGCCAGGCTCTCCCTTGACCAAATTGCGCCACAGATCATCCCTGATAAAAAAATAAAAACACATCCACAATTAAACAAAAGAGTCCCACGTTCAGTTCACCATCTGTTCCACTTCCCATCGGCCTCTGCTGGCTGCACTCTGCCGACACAACACCACCCACAAATAAAGAGGGGCCGCTCTCAATACGCCAAATAAGTTTGATCGTGTGCAACATTGTTTATCCAAGAGCAAGTCCTTCAAAGCAGAGGATGTTCGTCTCTTAACCCAGTCCCTCCCAATATCCAGCGTGGCGATGGCCACTCCTCTCGAGTTGGAGAGTAGATAAAAGAGAATCAGGGGAAAGTTAGTGAAGTATTTTTTTTGCCTCTTTATATTCATTAGTGCTGCCTCTTAAAATGTCCTGGCCATTTTAACAGCTTTGACTTAATTAGTTCTGTAAACAAGTTTCCAGCCTGTATGTCACAGACTTTTAGCAAAGTGGTCAGCAGTGTTGGGGGATTAAGTTACTCTGCTGGTAGCATGGAGAGCACTAAACTTTATTGGAGACCCTATCGGCCATCAAAGTCCTTCTGTTTTGGCTTCAGGGGGCAAACCAAGAGAAAGTCTCTTGCTAAGGTCTTGTATTGATGATGTAACTGATCACATCAGTGGACACTGTAAACAATAAAACCACAGGGACTGCAACTGGAGACTGCTGTTGGCACGCTATGTGTGTGCTTTCAAGGTTCTTTTTCATGTGGATTGAGTGGAATCTGTCAGAAGTGTTTGGTTATAGAGGTTTAGTGAGGTTTGAAGCAAGGCAGCATGTGGTTTAATCAAGTTTCCCTTTTGAATAGCCATCTCTTTTTTTTATCCTTTTCTCATCAATTCTACAAAAGAGGGAGAGAGATTTAGTCTTTGTCCTTCGGGATTACAATGTCACTTGTTTTAAGATAGCAGATGTTTCGATTGCAGTGTTAGGGGCTTATCAAATGTTAAACCTCAAGGTTTTTTTCCCCTCAGCTTGTTTGTATTCCCTCAGTCCATCCTCGTCGTTGAAATCGTCTTGGCACTAATTCAATCCCAGGATGTGATTAACTCCTGAGTTGACTTAGTTGTAAATTTGAAACACCACCAAAACACATGTGACAATTCAACATATATATTACCCAACAACTGCCCCCCCCCAAAAAAAAGTTACTTATCTCTCTGAGTTGGCGTGGAGGCATTGGGAGATTTAAAAAAAAGAAGAAAAACCGAGCACATTATTTTTTTCGGCTGATCATCATTAAGGCGCACTGAGACTGCACCTAATGGATGAGCAATCACAGCAGATGAGCAGCTAAACAGCATCACACTGATCTGTTGACTCTGTTGGCTGGCATGTTCTCTCATATGCATTTTTTTTTTGTTGCAGTACATGAGAGTTCAAGGCAAGACACATGTTGCTGAGAATCGAGCAGCATCCGAGTATTAACAGCAGAACAGCATATCAACGTCTGTCTGGATACAAAATAAAATAAAATGCACTCATTAGATTTGAAGCTCAGTACAGTCCACAGACATGCCACAAGCATCCTTCCCTTAACCTCTCACAGGGTGACGTCAGCATATGCATTCCTCAAGAATGGGTCTATTAAGATACAAGCCACAGTTTGACTCTCACATGCAGGCCTGCAGATACACATGCACAGAGACTATCATGTACAGTACACAGACACACGGGGACCCACGCATTGATACACACATCAAGAGAATAAATATTGGTGGAAAGGTCAGGCTGAACTTTATCTTCCCAACCAGGCAGGAGAAAACAGAGCTCCCCAGATGAAACACAGGGACAGTGTTAATCCAAAACACTTAATCTAAATATTGTATCCTTTTAAAATATCACTATATTATGACACTGCCATTTGTCATTGGCTGTGACATTGATGTACCAACCCTGAGTACACTGTGAGATCCAAGATGTGAGAGATAGTACATTTCTATGGAGGCCATTGTAGTCAGTGGTTTTTTTCCACACCTGTTTTTGAAACCTTAAAGGATCTGTTCATCAAGCAGGTCTGGTTCTATTTATTTCCCTTTGACCTGCCATTCTCCCCCTTTACAATCATACAAATTATCTGTGCCTCTGCCTTTAACCTTGTGTTCACCAAGGTACACAAACACACATATGGAATTGGTGAGGCTCGCCCGTTTAAAAACAAAAACAAACCGAGATTAAAAGAGAAAAGGACAGCAAAAGTCTTGGAGGCTTTCTCACATGTGCATTTCATGGTGTAAAAAAACAGTGGGGGACGTGCGGACGTTCAATGGTTAGATGCTAAAGGTCCCAAGATTAAAGATGACATTCAATTACACTGGCAATTAGCTGACCACAATAATAATGTCGATATTCTAGAGGTAGCCTTTAAGGCATATATTCTGACATGACACAGAGGACAACAGACACACAACAGAATGCTTCATACATCGCATATTGAAGCCACAGTCATCACTAAACGATCTCTCTCTCTCTCTCTCTCTCTCTCTCTCTCTCTCTCTCTCTCTCAAGAGAGTTATGAGTTATGCACAAGTGAATAGTTCCTTCGTTTCTTTTTATACTTTTCTTTTAATACAGACAAAATTATCTTACATGCTGCTGTTTAATTTCTGAAGCAATGAAAGTTTCTTATATATTCAGTGTCTGAAGTGACTGCTCAGTTCACACAGTTTTTTTTAATGATGGCAGCAAAAACAATGCCATTCTATCTATGTCTAGCGATATACGTTTCAGACCTTAACCTGACCAGCAGCTATCAACAAGTCAGTCGACAATTTTTCAAATCCAATGTGCTTTAGCTGTTCCACTCAAGGACTTTCACACTTTGTAATGCCGTTCCAGTGTGCTCCAGCTGTAAGTGTAGGATGCTTGGGGCCATGGTCAAGTTGTAACATAAACAATCAAGCCAATGTAAGGTCTCTGTCACCGAGAAGGAGGTCCTGCTTAATAATTGGCCTGTATCAGACCTGTTTACTCCATCTTCACAAGCCCCACAAAGTCTAATGCTTTCATGCATTGCAGCAGGTTGCAGAGCTTTTTTTCCTACAGCTAAAGAATGAAACTTTTGTCTAGAGCTGCACAAATAGTTTTCTAACCGCGTCTCTCGGCATGAATAAACTAATATTCTGTCAAATTGGCGCTGGCTCTATATGATAAATTTGCTTTTACTGGCAGAGATTTGTAATCACTTCTTTATTATTATAAAAAGGAATATGCATGTTATCAATGTAGTAATTTAATCAACTGATTTTGGTTGGTTATCAATTTAGAGACACAAAGACTCCAAAACTACAACATTATGGTAAATATTTTAAATCAATCAGATGAGTTTAAATAAACACAGGGCTGTATGGTAATTGCACAAAGATAAAAGCACTAAATTGTGTATTCTCAAATGCTTTTGTTGTCTCCTCGGCACAAATGATTTTCTCAGTGTGAGACTTCTTATTAATGCACTGGCAAAAAAAAACAAAAAACCCCACAAAAATAGACATTGTTAAAGAGAATGTGTAAGTCCCCCAATTAGCACAGCTAGATTGGAACTGTTAGCATGATAATACGACAATAATAGAGCAGGGAGATGATCATGTGTCTGTGAGTGTGTGCTGCTGTGCGCACATGCGTGTCTGTGTGGATGCTGTCCTGCCACTGCTTGCCTTTGTGTTGAAGAGCTCTGTGTTAGCAGGCTTGTAGGATTATGTGGGGGCATTAACAGCCTAGTCAGACAGGCTTGGCTCTCATCCAGGGAGGCTCAGTCCAGCATGTTCATCCTCCATTTAAGGAGACTGTTAGCTGATGAAGATGTGCACATGCAAGACTGAAGATAAAAGAAAGCGGTGACCTGACTCATTAGCCCCCGTGATTTAATATATTGACACTTGGATACAAATAATTTCATTGAGTCCATTTAGTGGACTCTATCGGTGGGAAGGGGAGTGGTGGGGATCAATTTAATTAGTTATGAAATGTGACTTCTTGTCAGGAAGCAGAAGAAATGCTGACGTTAAACAAAGTCATGGGAAATTTAAACAATAAAGCCATTGCCTCCCCGTTAAAACTTAATGATGCACAGAAAGGTGTAACAACCTCAGCAATGGCAGTGATGGGCTGCAAATTAAGCTAAATGGATGAAGAGTCGGTATGTAATGCCATTTATGTGTTAAAAGAAATTCTCAATGTAGAAATATAAACAGTGGATTGTGTTTGAATAGTCTGGGGGTCTGTGGGTTTTGCACCATGCACCATCTATTTACTTAACACTTATAGTAAAAGGCTGGGCGACTGAATTGTATTGCTTTAAACTAAAAAGATGAGTAGATTGTGTAAAAACTGGATTTAAAACGGCCAATCCTACAGATGCAGTTTAATGAAACATATGGTTGCTTGTGCTGTGTCTTTGCCAGTGGGACAGGTCTGTAGACAAACATAGATCCATTATTGATGCAAATTGCACAATAAAACCATGCTTTTGTGTAACTGGCCTTTGTATTCAGACACCTCAGCAGTTTAAGCAGCGATAATTAAGAGGCTCCATCTGAGAGGTGCCACATGAACGGCTGTAATGTGTGAAATCACACCTGAGGGTCTACTTAAAATTAGTCACCTGAGGGGTTTGTAAAGCAGCCATGGGATGGGTTAATTTATGACACAAACTTCCAGTTTTCTATCATTTCCCACAAGTTAAAAGAATAATTGACACAAGACAGAAGATTACCTGGCATATGGGAATAGGAATTTGCCTTTTAAATGAATCACGGTGCTAAATAATCCTGACAACTGAGCATCTATTCTTTGCATACACATAGGAAAGCACCTGTTTAGAGCTCAACAAACCTTTCTTGGATGAAGGCAGAGCGCCTACACTTAAGATCCATTGTACCCCTAACGCTTGTAAGGAAAATATCAGTTGAGGGGAGAACACATCCTCTACTGTGATGTTGATTTAGTTTCCTCTGCCTCTCTGCATGGACTGTGTTTTCTCTGCTAATGTTGTGCAAACTGTTTTGTCTTTGCATTGGCTATGCGCGGCCATCATCCCCAGCAGTGGGCACACTCACAGGGAGAAGGAGCTGCATTAATAGGCGCTACTGTGTACGGGCAGCCGGCAGGGAGAAAGGGTGCATGTTTTCTTAGGGCCAGGGTGGAAAAGCAAAGCATTCAGCCCATGGCCAATGCATAAAAGGACTTTTTGTTTTTGGGGTGGAGGAGAGTCCAAGCATTCCCCAAAAGAACACAATGAAGGAGACATTTTGTCCTGCACAGTTTTTTCACGGAAACAGAATTTTATGTTTGTTTTTTCCATAGGTCAGTTAGCCAAAATATATATATATATATTTTCTTTTAAACATTTTCTTATTTCATTTTCAATTCTTAAACATAATTCAGTCTTCACCATATTACCTCTCTTGTTGGATCTTTTACAAAACACAATGGTTTTTCTTGCCCATCGTTAGATGACGATGTTTGAGCGTGTTTGAACGTCTCAACACATGTAGTCACCCCTTCTGTCAGGGCTGCTCTCTGCTGAACAACAGAATGGGCTCTGTTGTTTTCTAGGCCCCAGCAGCTGGGAGGCAATAGTGAATACAAAGCCTCAGTCTATGATTGGAGTACTGGACAGAGAGGGAAACACAGCTGTAGTGTGTACAATACTATCACACAAATTTGGGTTAGTTTCACAGTTTCCCAGTCAGATGAAATACTTATTATTATTACTTTATATCCACAAAATATGATTTTATAGTAATCAAATTATATTGAAATATAACAAGGACAATTGCAAGTTTAAAGAAAATAAAAATGTGTATCTTTTTAAAAAATTATTTTGTAAAACACAGCAAAACAGTTAACAGTGGACAGACAGAGAAACAACGCCTTTCCGCTTGCTCCAAAGTGTTGAAGATGTATTTAAAACCTTGACAGCCACAGTATTTCATAAGCCTCACATATTTAAATCCCTCTATTCCCCACTCCTTCCACCCTGTTCACCTCACATGGATGTAGCTAGCTATCTGACTAGCCCGTGTCCAATGTTCTTTAGAGGCTCACTCGCCCTCCTGCAATGAGGGTCACTTATTCCGATTTCCATACAGCGGGGATGTGTATGCAGGATAATGATGCCGGCCCCGAACCCACTTGTGGGTTTGTTTATGTCTGTTCTCTTCTTTCCCGTCATTACATATGCTGCTTGAGGGAGCCCCCATGGATTAGACCAGTTTACTGCAAACCTTAATTTTATGGCCAGATTTTGAAAAAAAAACATGTATTCTTACTTCTCTGTTTGCATCCA
>JBBPCS010000130.1:16313503-16328722 GCA_037974645.1 Hollardia meadi
TGCATCCAACACCCCCCCCCCCCCCCCCCCCAAAAAAAAAGCTAATATTCTTTGGGAATACAACACTGCATTTGCTGTTTAAAATATTCTTTATTTCAAGGGTAAAATGCAGGATTGTGTTGCTGTGTGCACACGATTCACAGCACACACTGTGTAAGCATGTAGGAATGCCCTTTTACTAGATCTAATGTTTAAATGTATGCTTTTGGTGTGTTCAGAATCAAGCACACACAATGTAACATAACACAGAGCTATAGCATATAAACTCTGGTCACTCAAGCATACTCCAGGGGGAAAAGCTTTAAATAAGAACATAAATATTAGCCCAATCTGCTTTATGTACACAACTGTACTAAACCTACACAGATAACATTTCATGTATAGAGCTTGCGGTTTTTTTGTATCAATGCATTCTTTAAATCTTCTTGCACATGCACTTGTTATTCATAAATGTGCTTCTTTACTTATTTTTGTCTGATCATTTTGTGTCACACTGAAACTGCATTAAATTAGAGCAGTGCACGGAAATCTTGTAAATGCCAGGCAGTGTATTTAAGCAAACAGTAGCATGCAGTTTTAGCCAGAATTCCAAGGAAGTCAAGAGGAATGATGAGATGGAGGAGGGCTGGAGTGGAGGGATTTGGAGTGGGGTGTATTAGGCGGGTCAGAGGGGCTGGACTACCCTGCTTTCAAGCTCCAATCGACTTAATATAGACATATTGGAATGGCTGTTTTCCAAGAAGGCTTGTTTTACTGTGTAAGGAATTAGTGGAACAAGAAGTCATCTATTGGTTATTCCCTCTGGATGGCCTGAACTCACTCAGTGTCTGGATTTGCTGCACTTCATCTTGAACAGCATTCAGTGTAGCACACAGAGGCATGACTGATGTGCAGCGTTACAATCAAACCTGAGCAAACAGTGCCAGTCCCAACAGTTCAGAGGAAATATTGAGGGTCTTTTGTCCGGCTTTTGCTTGTACACTGTTGATCTTTGGCTTTGGAGGTCTGTATTTGACTTTTGTAGGAAAAGGTTTTCAGAAGCAGGAAGGAAGTGAGGAGAATGGTCAGAGACTTGACCAGGACAAGGGCCCTTTGTTGGTGACCTGAACCTCTCCAGTTTATTTACCCTCCCCATTCCAGTGCGCCCATTTTCATGCAGTGCAGACAAGCGAGGAATAATGTGCTTCAGTCTTGTAGGCTGTATACATGAAGACCTTCATTCAAAGGCAGGGGTCTGGGGCATCAAAGTCTGCTTCAAATCTATTGATTTATTTGTCTGATTACCATTAGCTACAGACAAATCCAAACACCATCACATCTTGGTTCGATCAATGTGTGTGTCTGCCAGGTGGTAACTGCTCAGTGTACAGTGGTAGCATAACCAGCTGATAAGTGACCCGTAGAAAAGGATGAGTATGTGTTCAAAAAAAATTTTATTGTTTCATGAGGGAAAAAATCCTAAAGCAACATGGAGGTTTCAGCAGCCCAAAAGTGCTTCCACTGAGTGCTTTTCCTCTTGGTTATGCTCATGAACAGCATACACCCAGCAGGCTGTGTACACAGTGGCGGGTGTTAAAACATATCTTGCTGTCTGGTCTCAGTTTTACTGTGCGTGTGCTGCTGTTGGGGTGTTGCCAGCCTCGCCAGCTTCCTCAAGATCACTTTCCCTTTAAATAGATCACAAAAGGTGATTTCTGCTCGCAGACATTTGGAGCGCAGCTCAGTGGTGAGCACGGGGGGAACGAAGTGTGAACTATCAGGTCTTACAGCAACAGCTGGGAGTCTATCCACCCTGAATGAAATTACACAACCCCTCCTATAGAAAATGTAAAAAAGAAGGTTAGTGAGAGCTGCGGATCTGACAGCTTCTAAAGCGTGGAAGTAATTTTATTAAAATGAGATGTCAGAGAAACGTGAATCCTCCTCAAAATGATTACTGGTGATTGTGATATTTCCCCGACTAGGAAAGGCGCCTTTCATAATCTAAATGATTGTATAGTATTAAGAACATCATCACCATGAGCCCCTCGGAAATTGTTGGCCCCTTGCGGTCGCATTGTTGTCAGTATTTTCATGAAATACTTGACGAGGTTTTACTTTTTGCGAGACAAATTAATGCAGATTATATCCAAGATAAGCATATGTGAGAGGTGTGTTAAAAGGTGTCACATAGCAATTAATAAGGATATTTGATGCAGGATCTTACAAGTCCTTTCAAGCTAATAACCATGAAACACGGTAAGAATGTTTTTTGTTCTTTCAATCATGTTCACACTGACTGAATCTGGCAGTAAAGACAAAAAACTATCCCAGCTTCTTTCACATAGTGCATTGTGGCCCATAGTGAGTAGCAAACCTGTGCGTGTGGATCAGTGCATGGAAGTGTGAGGGGGTTCTGAGGGAAAGCCTGCAGCGGTTTTCAGACCTCCTGGGTGCTTTGTAGAGGCTATAACAGACAGTGAAGAACATGGGTGTTGACAGGGGCCCAAGTGAGTGCTGTAATGCGCTGTACATCTCCATTTGCACTCAGTGTTTTGGACCCGTTTGCTCAAGTGTTGTAGGTGGATGCTTACACGTCTACAAAAACATAACCAGGTTTTTTTTTACTGCACAAATACTTTATAATTAAATGGGCATAATGCAGGTCTGTAGAAATATTTTTGTATATATTTTTCATCTGTCGACGAGTTCTAAATCATACAGGTTTTTTTTTAAAAAACCTCATAATAGATAATAAAAGATAAATGATAATAATGATAAAAGATAATAATATATAATAAAATAATAATAAATAATAAAAACCTGAAGTGCAAATTCAATCTAAAATAAAAGTGAAATGTATAAGCCTTATAGGAATAGTGTGTGTGTGTGTGTGTGTGTGTGTGTGTGTGCGTGCGTGCGTGCCTGCGCACATATTGCATGTGTTGTAAGTGCGACGAGAAATAAAGGGAGCTCTTTCAAGTCTACCCCGTCTTTTACACGTTGAGTATTTACACATCAGAGATGAGTCTTTCTGAGCCGCCTGATTCGTCCTCTGCAGTCTGACCCCAGGGTGGGCTGCAGTTGTAAAGCAGTGAAGAGTCAGTTGAGCTGCTGTTCGTACGTTCTTGATTAACTTGGTTAATTTAGACTAAGTTTTATTTGCTGAAATTAATTATGAATTAAAAAGGAATAAACCCTTTCCTAATAACACACTGTGATACTCAAGAGTTTGGCAAAAGAAAGTTGTTAAATCATACAACTAGAATAGAACAAAAGTGTGACTGAAGTAAAATAAGGAATAAGTTGTCCTGTATTTTTTAGCAACAAATAAACCTAATTAGCTCTTCCATAATACTGTATCTTTATTGTATCCTACTCGCAGCAGAACAGCAACTTGGTTCTATTTATCAAATACCAGCGTCTCCTTGAGGGGGAGGTTGCGTGCTGGCCTGATACAGACTTCATCAGGTCATCTGAATTGATGATACATGTTGCAAGCGGCTGAGTTCCCCCAGAAACCTCTGTTGGAGTGCTTGCTGGCAGAGATGGGGGCCTCAGCCAAGTCTGTCTGACTGATCACTACAGATGCTCCTCTTCAAGTATTCCGAGTCAGATCCTTAGTGCTGGGTCTTTAGGGACAAACAATAGCACCTGTTCCTCATAAGATAGCCCATTCATGTATCTTTAATGAAGCCTGGGGGCAGATGGTGTGAAATGACATTATCCAGTACTTAGCAGTGCTAAGACAAAGGAAGAGCAGAGCCAGCACAACAATGCCGCTGTATTTATGAGGAGAAGGGAGGACGCTGCCCAAGTGCCCCGCTCACATCTGCTCCACTTCATTCTCCAACTCCTCAAGATCATCTTGGCAATAGAAATATCCTGGGCACTCAGCCCATACATAGATGAACTTGAGGGTAACTCAAGGGGGGGGGGGGGGTTCACTCTTCTTATGTAAACTTTGTTATGCAAATTTCCCCTCTCCCTGCTTGTCTCTGTTTAAAAAAAAAAAATCTATATACTTCTTTATTTTTTTCTCTGACTTTATTGAATTAAAAAAGAAAACAACAGAAAACATTATAACTTTTGAAAATGTTATACTGTATGTTCAGCCGCTGTGCCAGCTGTTAATTGGCAGCTCAACGAAGCTCCACTATTTGTTGCCACCTTTAAGCTCCTCCAAATTTGATTTGCCTTTCTTCGACATTAGTTGCCGTAAATTAAACTTTAATGCGTGGAGCTCATTACTGCAAATCACAGCCATTCAAACTCAATGCATTTATTTCCCCTTCAATGCACATTCACACTCTGTCTTGCCTCGGTGAATCTTGTATATTCTGCTCCATATTTTAAAATAATAATAGTAATAAAAGGTGATATCCCAGATGAAGTTATATCATTTACATCTAGTATTTGATGCTTTGTATAATGCCTTGTATAATCTGTATAAATCTCTTGTACAATTCAGATATTGTAACTAATATAGTCACATTTTCAAATAATTAAGAGCAAATAATATACAGTGTTGTAAAAGGTAGAAAACATTTAAATGCCGTTCTCCTCAGTTTGTTTTGCTAGTATGATTTGAAAAGGGATAATCATAGACAGAGCTGTAAATGATTTGTTAGCTTTGAAAAAAAAAGTCAATAATCATCACCTCTTGAAACAGGAGACATGTATTATCTATTTACCTAAAGTATTTGACAGTCTATTCGTTTGGGAAAAAAAACTTTTAATTGACTGCTGAGTCATGTGAGTTAATTCATGAAGATGTATGACCTCCCGTGCAACACACTCGCAACTCTCTTGGACGGATGTGGACTTGAGAGACCCCTGTGACTCCCGTGCATTCAGCAACAGACTCCATCTGGTTTTACAGTACAGATACACAGACAGAGAAAAGCTGTTCCCCAGTGTCTCCCCCGCCTGTCACTGGTCCTACCTCATGTTGTGACATTAATTATTGTGTTTTTCCATATGTTCCATACATGCGAGGCCTAGATCCATCTTTCATCCGTTCAGCGTGGAAACTTGGAACACTAATCCCTATAAAGCAGTGTTTAATTTAAGGTCATTTGTCGCAGTCTCCTTAGCCATTTATTTTTCTTCACCAACAGCACATTTTACAGAATTATTTTTGGAAGAATTACATACTTTTCTATTATTCTGTAATGCACTTGCACTTCTGTAAAAGCTCAGTAGACATAAAATGGTTCTGTTTATTTAGTTTTCAGTCTAGCTCTGCACCTTTGGACAGATCAATAAAGCAGTTTTATGTAGGTTGACAGTGCTAGCTGTGAGAGAAACTGGGTGCGACTACTAGTCAAGGGTCTACAGGGTGAGCAGCACTGGCTGAAAAAGTGGAGATCATAGCAGACCTCAGCTAGAACATGGGGGGAAAGTCATTCCTCCGAGCAGGTTGATTTCATGCCCCAATGCAGCGGCAGTAATTGCACCCAGACCCGTTTTTATTGCGAGTTGATTTTAAGAAGGGATGAATGGCGAAACATTCTGTAAAGTGTTTATTTTGGGGGATGACCTTTATTAACCCATTTTCCAGGCAGGTTCCCCTGAGGTGGCCTGGCTCAGTGCTAGATTAACCCTCGCGGGCCCGTGGTAGCTGGGCTGCTCCCCATCATAGAGTTTCAGGAAGCACAGAATGACAGTCAGATTGGACCTTGCAACATGTCTGCAAAACCCCCACACACCACTTTTGAGACATAAGCTCCTCACCCACCCCTGGCACACACATGCAGTGAGTTTGTGTCAATATTCCCAGCAGTTAGTGAGCAACAGACTGGATGGTGAAGGTTAATATGTGAGTGGAACAGACAGTCAGAGAACGACATAAAAATGTCCTTTCCTCTGCTGAAAACAGTTGCAGTAAATTGGTGGATTGTCTTTAGGCTTTTATCATCTCAATAAATGATCATCCATGATCCATTATGTGAGTAGTTGAATCCCTTGAATGAGTGTGTGTGTGTGTTTACATATGTACTGTACATGCTGATCAATTCTGTCTCTGCACCTCTTGCTAAAATGCGAACATCTGCTGCAACAGTAAGTGTGAATGCTTCTTTCAACACGCTGTACGGACCGACTGAGTCTCTCTCTCCTGCATGTCGCTTCCTCTAACTGATGCTGAAACAGTGTGTGCGTGTGCGGGGCCTTTGATGTACCGAGGTGAAATTGTGGTTTGGATTAAGGGCGGGCGTAGCTTGGCCGGGTATTGTGTGAGCACACGAGGGCCGCCATTGCCGCAGAGTCCCCCTGTCAGCACACGTTAGGGAGAGCTGTGATCTGGCCTCCCCCCCCCTCCCCCGAGTGGACTCTGTGTTTCTGTGGACCATGACTATGCTTAGGCCTCTCTCTGATCTCCACTCCCTATCTGTTCAGCAGGTCCAGGGTCACATGCCTCCGCTCATGATCCCCATTTTTCCACACGACCAACGCACTCTGGCAGCAGCAGCCGCCGCCCAGCAAGGCTTTCTCTTCCCTCCAGGAATGTCTTATAAGCCAGGTACGCTTGCAACTTAAGTCTTTATTTTCTCCTTGCCCCTTTCTCTCTGCCTACTGTGTCTTTCCTTTACACTTTTTATTTCTAAATAGCATTTTTAGTCTTAGGGTTGCACAACAAATACATAGCAACAAACAAACGCTTGATTCACATTGGCATGCTCTGCTCTGTCTGAACTTGGACCAAGACCTGGGAATGTTCTAGTCCATGTGAAACAATAGATATGGGTAGAGAGATAGAGGAATGTAAACATGTCTTCAACATGAAAGTATCTTTCAGGAGTGTGCTGGCTGTAATTGTTTTTTAAGTATCCTCTGTTAAAAGATCCAATAACACCGGAGGTGAAAACTGCATGAAAAGTCTGTCTATTGTTGAAAAAGCAACTCCCAATTAAAGTTCAACACACTTTGATAGAACTTTTGAAAGTTAAATTAGGTAGCTAAAAGAGAATGAACGTATCAGAAAAGAGGATGATGTAAGGAACAGGTTTTCCCACACATACAGTATAACTATTTTCATTGCCTGTAGGAGCATGCCTCTTTCTCTCCCTTTGTCTTTTAAATTGAGTGAAGCAGCCTGCCTCAGAAAAAAGATAAATGTTGCAACATGTTGACTGATGCCCTGCCAAAGTAGTAAGTTCATCCTTGTAACCTTGTTAAAATTAAATACATGCCATCACACTACCATACTCATACAATAAAAAAACCAAAAAACAAAAACATCCACAGCCCCAAATTGTTCCTTGCTTCTCAGTCGAAGCTTTTCACCTCACATGTCCAACTTGGTCCCAGGGCCTGGCATTTGTTAGACATGTCGATTAATTATTTAAACAAATTAAACTGAATTTGTACATGTTTTTTTTTTGTTTGTTTTTTAAAGTTTTCTTATCTTCTCTCTCACACATATACACATAAATAGGAGACGGATGAAAACCTTGCTGTCAAAGAGAAAAGTATTTATGAGTCAGCCAGAAAAAGTCCTCTCGTCTGTTGTGAAACAGTACCAGAACAAGGCAAAGGGCTAAAAATGGAAAGAGAAACACTGGGAATTCAGCACAGCAGAACATTAAAAGGTGTGGTAGTGCAGTTAATGAATTAACTATAAAACCACAGGATAAAAAAAAGAAAGTCAGCTGTTTTGGAACTATGGAGCCATGACAGCTTAAACAAAGTGCCTAAGGGGGAGTCTTTTACCAGGGTGCTTTCTGCAATAGGTTTGACACGGAAAATGTTTTAGTTCAAATAACAGGAGCTATTATGGAATCATGGTCAGGGGTCGCAATGTGTATGGCTCCTGCATAATTCATGAGTTCATGAAGAAATAGCAAAAGGGGTCTGAAAATGACTCTTGTAGTCAGGAGAGGTCTTTCAAAACCTCCACTATTCACCCAGTCCAACACAATGTGCACATTATATCCAGAGAGTACAATGTTATCACCACCACCTGCAGTGTATACAGGATGCTGTCATGTCCTTTCTCCATGAAGTGAGTGGCCAAGCATTCACTTTTTAAGACTAAGGCACACTAATCTGATGTAGCCATTATAAGACATCTCCCAGGGACCACTGCTTATGACCCCCAGCCCTGTGGTGCTCACATGGCAACAGAGTCATTCCGGCACCATAGTGGTAAGTCATCACACCATCGACTGGCTGTGCTCAATGGCCTGGTGTTGCATGGTAGACAAGCACAGTCATAGAAACACCAAGTCATCTTTTAAACAAATAGAGCCACGTTGGACTTCCCGGACTTCCCTTCAGTGTGATGTGCCTCTAATGGATCTGCAGAATGATCCCATGGTCTTTGGGTTCCTCTGCCAGTCTTCCTCAAAGACATCCTGCTGACAGATTCCTCGTTATTTTCTATTTTACATCTTGTATTTTTACCACATTTTAGTTGTCATACCTAAACTGATTCTCCGCTAATGTAAGTCTTCAAGTTGGACAAAATGGTTTTAAAATTACTTTGGTAAAGTTTTTAGAAAGTAGTATAGTTTTTTGGTAGTATGGCCTCATCAGATCTAGTTGGGAATGAAATCTCAAAAACACAAAATGATATACAAGCATTTTAATTTTCATCTAACCCTGTTTTTCTGTGAACAGCTCTGGTGATTCAATAAAATCTAAAAGCAAGTAAAAGCAAGAAGATCATGTTGTTTGAGTCATTTAGTTCATCCATCATCATTTGATCTGGTCTAAGAAAGGTTTCGGCTACATCTGTCAACCCTCAGCAGATCTATGATCGTATGAGCAGGGAAATATACCCTGTAGGGACCATAGTGTCGCCTGCCCTACCCTCATCCTTCACTAGCATTGAGAGTCCAGGCTCTGGGCATGGGACTAGCCATGACCAGTTAAAAAAAAACAAAAAAACCTGACTTTTGAACGTAATCCCCTTTCACTAGTGACACTGACCTGGCACAGCGCCCATTCTGCTGGAGTCGGTGCCTCAACACAGACTGTGTGCACCCAAAACCCAGACCGTGGAGCCAGAGACCCCCCGGCGGCCGTGGTGTGCTCACTTAGCACATGACCCTCCCCAGGTTTCACATGACATCTAAAGACATCCAGCCATTTATTATTCCCAAATCCTACGTCACAGACAGCACAGAGACTGGGAGACAGAAAGAAAGCGATACCAAAAAGAGGTGGTGTAGAAATAACCACAGCACACCCCCACACATCCAACCCAGTACTATTTGAAACCACTTCTGCCATGTGATTTTATTTGCTACTAAATGGGGATTGAATTTCCATGGCCTGTATCACATTGTGCTGTGCTGTACAAGATTGCAAAGTGAGGTGAGCGAGCGAGGGCAAAGTGAAAGAGAAGGTATATACATTTACCTTGTCTGTGGCTTAATGGCTCCATATGTTTGTGAGAAGAAGTGACAGGCAGAAGTGGGGTCTGAGCGAAGGCCAACTACCCCTCCCCACTCCCACTGTGCAGCTCACCTCCCCTCTTCCAGACACATGCTTCAAACCAGCCTAGTCTCTACGAACGCTGGGCTGCCCTGTCTCACTGGGGCTGTTCTGTCCCTCTCAACACACTGGGTTGAGTGTGTGAAAGCGTCTGGTACTCAGTTATACGCCCCTGTGGATATCATTCACACAGCAGCAGCTTTTTATATCCCTTTCTTACTAACGTGCCGATGGCAGGCCAACAGCAGTGAATAATAAGGAATAGCGCTGCTATTTGGAGACCCATGATTCCTTGCTTGATCAGTGATATGCAAGATAAGAATGCGCAGTCTTTTTTTTTTTTTAAACCTTGTTATTGTGACTGCACACTTGTTCTAACCAGTTCGCGTACAAGTGCTTTCACTCTGCTGCCAAAGCTATCACTCAGAAGCAAACAATGTAGTGCTGAACAAAAGCCAGACAAGTCTACCGTTGCATGAACTGCTTGAGAGAACATGCTTTTATAATTGCTAACTGAGCATCAAGGGAAATATTTTTACATTAACATACTTATTTAACATTTATTCTGAACACACACACACACATACACATACACACACACACACATTGAAATAATTCCCAACTTATTAAATGATGTAGTAGTTATTGTTGTCATGGTATTTTCCAGAAGAAGTACTGTGCAGGTAGAGGAAGGGGTGAATTGTGTGAAACATTCCCAAGTAATCCTGCTCCAGTCAAACCAGCTCAGCCTTTTGTTAATGCAGATGTTTGGGCTTGAAGCCGAGGAATCAGTGCAATGTGCCACATTGCTGTGGCAAAGTAGTGGAGGGCAAGGATCTGTGTTGGCACTTGCCTGGTCGCTGTGGGCCTGCTCATTGTCTGAACCTGTATGCATTGTTGTCTCTCTCTCTCTCTCTCTGACAGGTGATAACTACCCGGTGCAGTTCATTCCGTCCACAATGGCAGCTGCAGCAGCGTCAGGACTCAGCCCCCTCCAGCTTCAGGTATGTACAGTACTATGACAAAGAATGCTAGGGACGCCCGCCAAGCCCAGGGCAAAAAGGATGGCTAAGCAGCTGTACGCTAAGTAATGAGCTGCACACTAAATAATCCTGGAGGCCCCCAGCTCACACGTGCTTATCACCTTACATATGTAATTCATCCTGTTTTATAGAGGATTTATCCCCTCTAGCTCTGCCAGACAGAGGAGTTAAGATGATAATAGTTATTCGAGGGAATGAGAATCACTTTGGTTGCCTTAATTGCCTGCCAGTGAATTTATCATGAGACAATCAACTGTGTTTAAGAAATTGTTCTAATAGAACCATTGTAATGGTTTTTTTTATTATTATTTTGGTGAGGAAAACAAAGAGAGGGGGAACACTATACCACCCAGATTCCAAAACAGTTGGGACGCTGTGTAAAACACAGAATGTGATAATTTGCCAATCCTTTCTACCAAATATTTAATTGAAAATAATAAATATTGATTGATTTTTGTAAATATATGCTTATTCTGAATTTTATGCCAGCAACACGTTTTACACAAGTTGGGACAGGGGCAACAAAAAACTAGGTAAGTTGTGGAATGCTCAAAAAACACCTGTTTGGAACATTCCACAGGTAAAAAGTATAATTGGTAACAGGTGAGAGTATCATGATTGGATATGAAAGAGGCATCCTCAATGGACGATTGCATAAAGAACATACATGGGCTTGGGAACATTTTGTAAAACTGTTATTGGTAAACGGAGTTCATTTACAAATGATTGCATTCTGTTTTTATTTACGCTTTACACAGGGTCCCAACCTTTTTGGAATTGCGGTTACAAACAGTACATGTGTAGCAAAAGCAAACTCATGGTACACTTGATATGACAAAGTGAGGTTGAGTAGGGCTTTTGAGCCACGGAAAAATTTGGGATAGGCTCCAAGCCCTACAGGCTCCACCAGGACTTTTCTCACACAGCATTTCAAAAAGCTGAACCGAGGTCAGTGCTTAACCTGAGGCCATAATGTTAGATAATTATCTGTGTTCCATCCTTCAATCTGTTTATGAGTACTACTGTTACCAGGTCTTCTCTCAGCCCATGCATTATCTTTGTTTCCAAATTGGTGATAATGGTTCCGTTGCTCACATTTTTACTGACTTTTCTTACGATAGAAGAAAGAAAAAAAAAGCGGGAGCTGAAAAACAACCATATCTGTTCATTGGCAGTGCTGCTTGTTTCTTGTCTAATTATCAGGTTCCTCTGCAGTTCTGAGTAATTGCAGATTCTATTTGCAACGATCTTAAGAATTTTTGAAACTTGAAATCACTGCTGGTCCTTGGAAACAAAAGGAAAGAAACAGAGGATTAAAAAGCTTCTACTAACATATGTTTAAGTGGCCACTGCTGCTTTGTCAACTGCAGCGAAAAGTTACTGAAAGCTGAGACACATGACACTCAAAGGTAGAAAACAGTATGTCAAGTTTAAACAAAGGCACGTTAAGAGTGAGGGGGGAAATCTTTGCACACTGATATATGCGGCATTTGTCCTTCTGAGGCTACCACTGTCAGTGTTAACGAGTCTTGGCAAGTTCTAACAATGCATGCAGCTGGCTCTGAGTCATTATCTGGCAATGAGAAAAGCTATTAAGAGCATGTAAGGTGTTAAATGAGTCTGCTCATGTTTGAAGATGTGTTTTCGTGAGAGGAAAAGATGGAGGCTTTGTGAGTAAAGAAGTTTCTGGGGTGCGCATGTGTCTCTTAGTTTGTGGATCATGGAGAAGTCCACTGGAAACGGGTGGTAGTTCAGCCAGGCAGAGTCTGCTGAGTTTATTTATAGTTGTGTATGAGGTCAGATGAGACAGTCATATATCTGAAGGTTTTTGTGAGGAGGGGAGACGAGTCGAGAGTGATTAATTCTGATTATGTATCTAACCCTGGGAATGGGCAAAAACAGTGCCTCCAAGACCATGACTCGGCTGACCTTTAGAGAACACAGTAAACAAAAAGAGGTGCATTTTCCATTAATTGAAGTCTGTCAGACTGTCACATATTCCGCCTGCTGGCTGCTATTTACCCTGCATAGAGACTCCCCTTAAAACAGCAAGGCAAGTCAAACATGCCCTTTTCTACATAGCTGGGATCAACAAACCATGTGACTGCCACTACTTCCTCTACAAAGCACTGGGAGCCGGCTATGATTAAAACCATCTTATCAAGTCAGACATGGAATTAAGTTGGAAAAGTCTAGAGCAATAATAGCAGCAGCACCCAACTTCTTCCTCAAAATTAAACTATTGAAAAGTAGACTCCAATATGTACAGTATGTATGTATGTATGTATGTATGTGTGTATGTATGTATGTATGTATGTATGTATGTATGTGTTCGAGAGAGAGGTTTCATGAGTACAAAGAAGCAGACAAAATGTTTGTCTAATAAACAACAACAAAAATCATAAGAGGAGAACAGAATTACAAAATGGGTTATTTAATTTGAATTAAAAAATAATAATAATTAGGAGACACTCTGGTAATTAGTGCAGTGAAGTACCTGGGGCTGTACTCAAAAAAAGAAAAAAATGTGATTGTTACGATGTTCAGTGTTATAATGATGCAACTTTTAAATTTAAACACAAGTGGTGAGATTATTTGAGCTGATTTAGAGCTCCCATGCAAATACTACTTATCATATTCCTGAATTTATTCTTCATGCATCATCAAGCACAATACTCCACTAACCCTTTAAACTGCACCGAGCTTTTCCAGTGTTACCTCCAAGCTCATTCTCCATCTTCTTCACACACATACAAAATCCCACACACATATGCTGAATAGGCCCCAATTAATATCTCTCTTCTTGTCAGCTGCATGGCAAGGTATAATTCTCAACAATTTACTCAGTTTAAATTGTGAAATATATGAACCTTAAAAATGATCTTATTGGAAGAATTAATTCCCACAATGCTGCAGAGGTAATGTGATCAGCCATCCAGTCAGAGAGGCAAGCCGCTCCGTCAGTCTTAATGTTGCCCACGCAGCTTCTTCACAATCTCCTCTGTCATAACAGTCTGGGACCCCCGCCCCAATTCCCTGCCCTTTCTCTGAAAGAGAAGAAAACCCAACAAGGTAACAAAGGCTTAGAGCTGATGGATGTAAATGAATCTTCCAGAATCCGTTTGAGTGTTGGAGACTGTAATTTGCTTGTCAATACAGGGTGGTAGCATCACTCTGGCGGCTGGCAGTCTGCAAGTGGCTGTCACCAGGCATTGCTGTACCACAGGGCAATTTCACTCAATGTTTTCCTGACAGATTGGCTCTCGTCCTCAAGTCACAGGAGGGGAGGCGGGTAAACTATCCCAGCGCGACATGCCCCTCTTCATTAGTGCCCACACAGGGCCGGGATGAGCCCAGGACCAGCAGGAAACAATGGCTCCATCCCTGCCTGTCCTTCTCTGATTACAACTGACACCTCTCACCAAACCGAGGAAATTGTGCGCAGATTGTACCCAATCTGTCCGGACACCTACTATATTCAATTGAGTGAACAGACAAGAAGGGAATTTCCCTAATTCTACAAAAGATGTTTCTATTTGGGATAGCACTTAATTTGCTGTTTGTACACTATACCTCACGTCAGTTGCCAAGTGAAAAAACAATTTACTTAAGGTCAATATGAACTTAATATATATCAGCCAACCTTTTTACAGAACCACTAAACAGAAGGAGGACCTCTGGGAAAGTCCTGTTTTCTATGATTGGAAGCAGACTTTGGGGTTTAAGCCATTTTATAGAAAGCATTATTGGATAAAACAAAACATCTGGGTTCTCTGTATGCAGTATCACTGTTAGGACTAAACAAATAAAAACCCTCTGTTTTCAGTCAGTCAAAGTTTCATTTTTATGTCTTGCTGTTTCTTTTTTTTTTAACAATTTCCCATCCACATCTCGAGCCATCTCTAAGCGTCTTAGTTTGTGTAATTCTCTATGGATTACTCTCATCCTTTTATCCTCCATTCAGTCTGAGTGTTACTCTTGCTCTTTTCTCCCTGAATTGTCCAGGCCCATCGCATCTTTATGCTTTACAATCCTGGAAGTCAAGCTGCTTGAGTTAAGGTTTAACGTCTCAATTATCATTAGCTACATTTGCTATGGCATTTCTATAGGCCCATGATAAACTCAGGCCCAGCCTCAGCTCATGCTCCCACTGTAAAGATGAAAAGCAGCCCACATGCTCGGCGACAAACCCGGACCAGATCTCAAGCAGACATTACATCTGAAGGAGTACTCAGAGGCTTAGATGACTGGAGTGATAAGAAAGAGTGTTACACAGTCAGGAACAAACAGGAAGAAAGTGGGAGAGCACATTATCTTTTGTTTGGATGTAAATGCCTGTGTAGTACAGATGTGAAGTAACCGCTTCCATCATTAACAAGTGAAGCACTTTTGACTTTGAAAGAGAGAGAGGGTGAGAGAGAGGAGGAGGGGGAGAAAAGAGAGAACAGACATACTGTCGAGAGCAGCTGTTTCTGTGTTTATGAGAAGAAGAACTTGGTCTTTGAAGGTAACCCAGAGCAGTGCAGCAATGCTAGCTGTGTGTGGAAGGCTGGCTAATAGGACGGCTGGGTGAGCAGCTGGATAGAGGCAGTGCTGAACAGAGGGACAGATGGACAGATAGAGTGGATAATGCAGTGAGCTGCACTGAATGGGAGGGCTGGCTCCTGGGCCCCCGGGCCTGGAGAACACACACACACACACACACACACACACACACACACACACACACACACACACACACACACACACACACACA
>JBBPCS010000130.1:16333285-16348899 GCA_037974645.1 Hollardia meadi
CCCCCCCCCCCCCCCCCCCCCCCCCCCCCCCCCCCCCCCCCCCCCCCCCCCCCCCCCCCCCCCCCCCCCCACAGAATCCAAAACATTGAATGTTTGCTGGATTTCGATGTTAACGCCTTACTGGTTTCTCCACCTCCCTACAGCAACTGTATGCCGCCCAGCTTGCCAGCATGCAAGTCTCTCCTGGAGCCAAGATGTCTCTGCTTCCCCAGCCCCTCAACACTAGTGGGCCCATCTCTCCCTCCTCTCTGAAGAATGACAAGATTTCCACCAGCCCCATCAGTCAAGTCAAGGTACAACCCTATCTCCATCAACATACCCACCCACCAGCCCAGGCCTCGAGTGGCACTTGACCTAACCTAGCCTAGTTGGTGTTGTCTGAATAAAATAGCATCTACACTGTTCACTGTTTCCTTTAGTGTTATAGCCCGCTGGTGCTGAGCCCTGCCTCTAACAGGCCATCAATCTGTGAGGCTTTAACAAGGCCCTCTCTCTCTTAACCAGAACTCTGTGGACATGGTTGCTATGGCTATGGCTGCTCAGAGCCAGTAATTTGTGGAACACATGGTTTCAAATTTTTTTCACAATGAAAAGTTTTTTTCTTCTTCTTTTTGCAACTGAAACAGAATCGAACAATTACTACGACTCTCTACAAGTGCTGACAAAAGTGAAGCAAATGTAGGATTGACGACTTTCATAAACAAACCAAGTGCAGGATGTGTGTTTTCTGCTGCTGTATGGCACAACTCCACTAGACCTCCATGCAGAGGAAAGGCCATATACATCATCCCCACTCACTAAGGCCATAATCAGAAACATATGCCCATTTGGAGTAGTTTAGCTTAATAATATCACAATGGAGAAAAACCATAAATCATGTCTTGAAATGGTAGGAAGCCACTCACACACACACACGCACAATCCTCCAGGTCTCCTGCCTCCTGGGAATTACTATTTAAATATTCCATTAAACTGACTCAAAAACCGTAATTTCATCAAATTATTACAATTCTCTATTTATGAGATTAGATGGGTGCCAGTGAGGCAAATATTGATACAAGACTAATTATTAAAGTCAAAATATTTCAAATATTGCCAAATATCACAAAATTAAGGACTTTTACTGAAATGAATCGTACACAAATGGAAAGTAAACATATACTTGCATCCTCCCATCTGTATCCTCAGTCCAATGGAATCAGATTGCCTTTAGTTTTGTTTGTCTGCTTTCAGCTTGACTGCATGACAAAATGTTATTGGCACAGCAATAACAGGGCCTTGGGGCAGTGTATGCTTGAACCATATGTTTGGACAAGGAGACACTTCGTCTTTGAAAAATCTGTTAATGACTGCATGCCCTAATCTGGTTTAAAAGGCTGCTGTATACACAAGGCAAATTATAGTGTGCAAAGTTACATTTCTCTCCCTAGATGTGAATGTCTGTTTCTATTTGGGGTAATCAAATAACTAATTATGTATTGATTATTATTATTATTGAAAAATTAAAAAGAGGAGTCTTTAAGATTTTAGCACAACCACTGTTAACTTTGTACAGATCATTGATAATAACTCATGCAGGTTACTTGAGGTCACTTTGGTTTTGTGTGCATTTAGTTTTTTAAAACAATTTTAAGCAAGCTACTAAAATACCCAGCCTGCACCTGTCATTGTTTGTCTGCAGGGACCTAGAGATAAAATAATGTTTTGTCCCAGTAGACACACTGCTGAGAGTGGCACCTTAGAAAACAGCGCTCTTCAGTAACTGCTCTAAAGTCTTACGAGCTCAGCAAACACCAGAAATGCATCCTCCTCTGACTTCATCTTAAAACTACACTATTTAGGTTTTTATTTTTTATAAATTACAATATTTTTTTTTTAGGAATAGACAAATATCAAAGAACATGATAAAACTAAGTATGCACAAAATGAGGAATGAAATTAGAAAAACAAATTAATGAAGTAGATAATGTAAGTCGACATCTGATGAATGGAACAGCTGCCTTTGATCATTGGCAGCGCCGTTATCTGGTCATTATTTATTCTTCGAACCAGAGTGCAGACAGAGAGCCGGGAGGAGGAGAGGGAGAGCAGATGAAGATGTACAGAGAGACAGAATCTGCTTTAATTAGTGTGAACAAAGGCGCCGGGCAACTGTGAGGAAGATCACAGTGGCACAGCTCCTAAAGATGGATGGATGAGAGGAGAGGAGAGGAGAGGAGAGGAGAAAAAGCAGAGAGGGAAGAACCAGGAAGGAGGTGCGGGTCAAGACAGCGATCCTATAATTAACCGGGAACAGAGGAGATCTGTGCTGTCTGGAAAAAACTGAGCTCCCCCCAAAATGGAGGCGGCAGAGGGGGTGCATCTATTCACATCTGTTTTCTCTCATACTCCTTTCTCTGCTTCCGTAGGAGGAAGGAACACAGCCGCTTAACCTGTCTGCGCGGCCAAAGACGACAGAACTGGTCAAGTCCCCAACATCCCCGACACAAAACCTGTTCCTCGGCAGTAAAAGCAGCCCCAACAGTCTCCCCAGTAAGGGTGGTATCCCCAGCCCACTGGGAGGAGGCCTTGGCCGTGGCTCGTCTCTGGGTAAGACCTCAGAGTGTGTCCACTTCACAAACACACATTCAAACACATTTACTCTGTTCAAACACACATTTACAGTGTGCACTCACATCCAGGGAGACCACACTGTAAGGTTTTGGTACTTAATATCTCACAAATAAATGCCACTGTTGGGATGTTGTGTGAAGTTGGGTTGCTTTTCTGGCAGTGCGTGTTCCAGCAGAGTAATTTTGCTGTCCCAACTCTGTGTGTATGTGTGCAGATATTCTGTCCAGCCTAAACTCTACTGCGTTGTTCGGGGACCAGGACACGGTGATGAAGGCCATCCAGGAGGCTCGGAAAATGAGGGAGCAGATCCAGAGGGAACAGCTGCAACATCACCAGCAGGGCATGGAGGCGAAGCTGTCCGCCCTCAGTTCAGTGGGCCTTAACAACTGCAGAGCTGACAAGGTTAGGACTACTATCATATGGTCGGTCTCCATTTTATCCCTTTCAGCTCTTCTCCATTGCAAACTTTTTCCATAAAGCAGTTGACCACAAAGCATGTTCAGCTCTTCCTGTAAGTAAGAAACTATCAATGAAAGTAGAACATGGTGATTTTGATATAGCAGTAAATTCTTAAGACTAATTTATTTTTCTTTAATCCATGTCCAGGGTGGTTGTATTGATAAGAGCTGGCATAGTTCAGAGCATGCATGTGTGTTTACTTAAATTAGTATAAATATGTTTGTGTGTGCATGTTCAGAGGGCTTGGCCTTGTTGATGTTGGTGTGAGGGCCGTGACAGGCCATGGCGGTGCCCGGTGTGGGTTAAGAAGACTCTGAAGTCTCTGCCCAATTAAAGCAGACTTGCAGCCCTCTCCGTCCCCTGACATGGGATGGGGCTGCTTTGTACCAGGAGCACACACTCCCAGGGATTCCCTTTAAAAATATCTTCAATCGATGAGTCAATCAAGGAGAGAAAAAAGCTGTCCTCCTCTCTTCAGCTTGATGCCGTGTTGCCAGTTGGCTGTGAGGAGCAGGCAGGAACTGGGAGCGATGCTCATTAATATTTCAGCACCTGACACTTTCAACCAACAGCCTCAACTAGGTCAATGTATATGTAAAAAAGTCAATGAATATCTATTTTGATTTCCCTCTAATTTGGTGTTTGGAAGAGATCACTGTCTACGCAGGTGGCAATCAACTATGCACTTATTGAAGTGAAGCAAGTTAATTGGTGCAGCCGACAGAGAGGACAAAGGCCTCCCTTGCACATCGCCCTTATTAACCAGGACAAAAAGCATCTTTACAATAATGAATGAATGAATCAATCAATCAATACATAAACTTTTTTTTTTTTTAACTGATAAACAGCTAAATGTACCATGTCATGGTTTTTCCCTAAGTTTTAGCAGTAAATCAGGGACAACATCTTGCAAAAATTCTTTTAATTGTAAGCTATTTCCCATGTTTTTAGCTCTCTTTGTTGAGTTACAACATGGTATGTGAGCCTTTTAGCAAAAGTATGCAAGCACCCTTTTCCACAGTCACAGGAGCTGGTACAGCTGCCTCCCTATACTCCCAACTAAGGTGTGCCTGTGGTCAACCAAGCAGCTGAATGTGCCATGACATGAAAGAAGTAACTGAACAATGCCTGTAGAGAGCCATTTTCAACAGGCATCACACACCTACAGCTACATTGTCCTTAGCAAGTAGAGCCTAACACCTTCAACTCCCTGCTTAGTCCTTAGTAGGATTTAGTTTCGTTTCCTCTGAATTTTGGACAACCTCTGTCAAAGAAATCATCTCAGAGGATAAGAATGCTTTTCTTTTTTTCCCGTTGTTTTTCTTTTTTCTCTAAAGGGATCTTCTGCTTGAAATATTCAGTCACTTGTCACCTACCTTAATCTACCTTTTGTCTGTGTTTGCCACCTGAAGACAGAGAATGTGTTTTTAGGAAAGTGAGAAAAAAACAGAAAGAGAGAGACAGATAGAGACAGAGTGGAGGAGTGAATGTCTGCAGGGTTGGTGAATGCAAAGTAGTGATTAAAGGGCCATAAATAAAAAAAAAACAACTGAGTACACTAATAGGATGATAGAATAGACACCAGGAAAATGTGATTGTTGGATTGCATGTAACGTAATTTAAGCAATACACATGCCTGTGCGTGTGTGTCTTACAAACTATTAATATCAATAATTGAAAGCATCACCTCAGGTAATATGCTTCTGTTTTCATCACATCATTCATTGCCTTGTTGAATGACGCCTTAACGGAGCTCGTGCTTGACTCTCTGGCTTGTGCAAATCACCGTGAGATATCGTCACCTCTTAGTTTCAGTGACACCAGCCCTGTTAGAATGGTGTGAAAGGAGAGACACGGTTTATCAAGTCAGCTAAAAGAATTGCCCCATCATCTTCATCCTTCGGCAGCAATAAAGAACAGTAGGCTGTAATTCAGCTGTGAAATGAGAGCGGAGAGAGAGTCTTTTGCTGATACAAGCCAACGAACTAGAAAGGTTTGAACGCCCCGGATAAAAGCTTTCACTTTGGTCAGTTTCAGAATATTAATATTTCACGAAAGAGCCTCACCTGACATAAATATGGTGTGGTCTTTAATAGCTCCCCTCCCAGTCTCTTGTTTGGAAGTTTATCATAGTGAGAGCTTACATGAATACGATTCTGGAAAGGTAACATAAATGGGATTAAGGAGAGGTTAAGATCATCCAGTGTGGCTGTTGGAGGGGGATATTAAATATTGATTTATCCCACTGTAATGACCGGGCAGAGGAGTGGGTCTAAGTGCTGCTTACAGATGGATCAATTCATCTTTTCATACAAAGTGTGTCTGAACAGTACAATGCATTCCTCCCTAACCTTTATCCCAACTCTCTCTCTCCCTCCCTGGCCATTGACCTAGGAGAACATTGTGTAGACCACACTCTCTGTACAGTATACAAGCCTTTATCCTGAGGACATGTAAAATATTCATGCTTTACGAGAGCGGACTTTCTTGCTTGTCTTTTTATTTGTCTGTTTTTACTATATCCCACCAGTACAATAAAGCCTTTTACAACCCTTCTGCAATCTACCTTTTTGAAATATTTATCTAAAAGTATTATTGTCTGCAGAGGGCAATTACTTTGTTCCATTATTTACCATCTCCTCCCCATCCAATGGAAGCTTTTACCGTGAATGTGCCTACAGTCAAATACAGTACATCTGAATCCATTTGTAACCATTTGAATTGTTTCCCTCTATTATGCACTGTAGCTATATCAGGACCTGCCGTTTGTCAGGGTCAAGGGTGAATAAATATCAAGTATCTGTTTCCATATGTTTTCAGTCAGGTGGAGTATTCAGTGACTCAGCCATGTGACCATTTTGTCATCAACATTTATGGCCTACTGGAATATATGGCCAGTTGATCGATGTAGGACGTTCTACTCATAAATATTCACTGGCTCAGCAAAAAAACAGAGAAATTTAAACAGCATATTTATCTGGTTCAGAATTCATTTTTTTTGATTTACTAAATAAATGGCAAAATGTTCCTTGGCCGTTGTTATCCTCAATGTGTCCAGACAGCATCCTCTCACAGATCCAACCAATGCAAGTTTTACTAGAAACGTAACCAGCCATTACATCAACAAAAATCAAAAGCCAGAGTATAAACTCAATTAGCTCAAAGATCTTTAGCTTCATATATCTCGTCGGGTCAGAACTGATCAGGTGTAGCCAAATAGCTGCTTTGCCAGAACATATTGCAGGTGCTGCTAGACCTTATTGCAGAGACCAATTGTATATTTAGCTGTTAACTATAAATAGTGAACTTCCTGTAAATGAGTACTTTAATTCCTCTTTCTTTTCACTTGTTATTTTAACTTCTCGTCTTCATCTATCTTGCATACACAAGACAATAAATCCCAGTCTTAGGTCCACTGTGACTGTTTACAAAAAGCACATCATAGGCCAAGGAGAGAAGAAGAGATAAAAGTCTTATCACATTTTGGTCCACTGACAGACAAGTCATCTGACCCAAATCTGCAGTTTTGTGTCCCTGGGCCATTGGCAAAGTCTTGTTAAACTTGCTATAGTTAAGTATGACAGATTTTTACACTGATGCATCGATTTCTCTTACTTTAGTTCAGAGAGACGATGCATATGTGTGGCCCTGGAGGTAGTGTGAGATAAAATATATTCCTCTGCTGACATGTCCCGAACTGGAATCAAAAGGTGAAAGGCCAGTGTATTAACCTATTGAACTGCCCTTTTCTGCCCCGTAACACCACCTCTCCTCAGTATTGATGACTACAATTGTCCATTTCCCGTGTCCCAAAGCTCATCCTGTAAATATTCAAATGGAGCTTACGCACAAAATCCGGACTCCTAACCTATTGGTTATAGTGGTTACACTGTTCCCTCCCGCTTGCGTGTGCACATGTGCATGCACACACACATGCACGTGTGTGTGTATGTGATGCCAGGGCTCTCACAAAGACTTTGAATATAATCTTGTCTGGTCTGCAGCCCTGGAAGCAATTTTCTGCTCCTTTTCGACTGCTGTCTTGGAAATTGCAAACCAAGGCGTTTTGGCTGCAATGTAAATCCTTGGCATACAAGGATTTGCCCATCCAAATTAGATTATGCTCAGCTCCCAGACACTGGTTGTAGCCAGAAAGTGCTATTGTGAAGATTGCTTACATTAATGCTTTGTCCAATTGTTCATGTTTGCCAAAAGAATAAAAATAATTTATGACTCTGGATAATATGTGCCTGTGTGTGAGTCTGCGGGCTCCTTTCCCAGGTCAGGTCTTTTGGTCTGTCTTGCCTCTTCCCCAGAAAGACATCAACACTGCATCTTGGTAGGGTCATTTGGCGGTGGTGGCTCCATTATTTTCTACAGTTGTCATTTTACGTGGTGAATTTCTGGCCTGCTGCAGAAATGCTGCTGGCCTCGATAGCTAAGACCTGTGATACCACACAAACCACAAGGTACATACAACAAAGGACAAAGAAAATAATAGGCCACAAAGGACCATTTATAGCCTATGGTATTGTTTCACAAGACACATAATGGCTCCAGTGTCCAACAAGTGTTGAGGTTTTGTCCATATGTGAAAGGGGTTTTGGTAATGCTGCACTTTCTAAGATCCTGCATCCTGGAGGGATTGATAAGGCACTTGATTTCAGCCCAATTAACATCCGCTGGAGGACCCGGTGGACAGTTCTAGATCACTGAAGACTGGAAACTGTCTCAGCATTCTGTCAAAGCGCTTAGATGGTTACATATTACACACTCCTTAAATTATTTTCAGCACATCTGAGTCTAATTGAGGACGACACAAAAAATTGCAATTTTTTACATTTAACCCTAACCCTATAATGTATTACAAATTGTCACAGTGTTCTAAAGAAGACACACCAACATAAAATAAATCTAATTGTTTAGACTAAATGTACACTTCAAATTGGCACTGAAAGGTCATATTTTGTGGGTTTGACTTGTTTTCCCTCCAAAAAAAAACTTGAATGATGATAGCGTATCTTTTTTTTTTTTTTTTAAATTAAAAACAAACAATAAACATTACATTGGCACAAAGCCCAGACTAGGGTTACCTCACCATTTTTAAAAAAACATAGTTTAAGCTCCTTAATTTAATTAACAGCCTTTCCTCCTTCTGTTTTAAACAAATGAGGTGATGTCCTGGCAGTTCAAATGGAACTGGAATAGCTCGCCATCTCTGCTCTGTGTAGTGTAGAGGACGACTACTACAGAACAGATGCCAGCCTTTTGTGGCTGCTACTGTTGATTCTGCTGCTGCCTCCATTAGTCTTAGCAAAGGGAGAGCACTGGGTAAAAAGAGAGCAACAGTCTGCATGAAAGGAACTGTGGGTTCACCGCATGGCTGGATGTACTTAACGTTTAGATGGTTCAAAACTAGCAAACTACTTAAAAGCTGCAGACTTATAAATAACATTGCAACTGGTTACAATAAAAATACAAAACAGATGAGGTGCTGAGCTACAAAGAGCTGTAGCCATGTTAAGGGCAGTCTTTGTCTCCATCAAGGCTGGGACAGATTGTTGAGGGGTTTAGTCTGAGACCCTTGGAGAGAAGAATCTGAGGGCCACAGACCTCAGTGATGACTGACATTTGATACACAAAGCCCTGCATTGTGGTCAGAGAGCCACTGCCTTCAACTTGCCACATACCAGGTGTGTGATATAACCAGAGCCAGCACATTATCAACCATAAGTGGCTGTTTAGGATCCTGCAGCTGTTAAAGCTTCCAATGATGAAATTTGTTTTTAACATATGCAATTATATACTTTCCAAATGTTGATGAGATTCTATTGATAGTTTAGAGATTGTGGAAGGCAAGTCAGATTTTACAGAAAAGGGCTACATATCTAATTTACTACTGTAAATGTACAGCACATACATACTGTATATGGCCATATGACTTTAAGTTGGCAACTGGTAATTTTTGGAAGAAATAGCATGTTATGCCCCGCCAGCCTGAAAAAAATGAAGCAATTTTCTCTTTAAATAATCATTTTGATGTCAAAATGTTTTGGCAAGCAAGCATGCATGTTCCATCATCTGGTTTACCTTATTCCTTTTTCAACATGGAGTCAGATGGAGGCAGGATTTTTTTACTTACTAATCTAGTAGAAAGAATACAGACTCAGTGTTGGTTTTTTTAAACCCCCTCAAGTGTTGGTGGTAAGGGGAAGCCCGTATTGCTGGGGTAGCAGAGTTTGACACAACGCCGGAGCTCTCTACATTGAGTGAATTCCTGTCCATCTACTCTTGTTTTACCTCTGTTTCTATCACTTTTGCTCTTGCCTTCTTTGCCTCCTCCATCAACAGGTTTCTTTTTCTTTTGCAAGGTAGAGTTTCCACAGATACTCTGGGAATTCTACTTCTACAGCTACAGGGGGAAAAAAAACAACCTGTTCCTGTTTTGGTTGTGAAATTGTAGACTTCTTTTTTGCTTCTTTTGTGCAGTAAATCAATCCTGCTCCGTGCCAGACAGTATAGAAATGTATTTGATAATTTAAAGTAAAAAAAAGTTGTCCATTTCAAATGTAATTAATACCAATAAAAATAAATAATTATGTATTTAATGAAGAATGAGAAAATAAAAAAAATAACTAAAGAATGTTTTGGACATGGCCTAACTGTCATCTATTTTCATCAAGGTATTACATACAGTAAAGCCTCTCTTCACCTTGAGAAAACAGCATAGTCAAGGTTTTAACCACTAAAAAAACTTAGAGGGTATCTGTTGTGATGTGGAAAGTAGTACATCAAGTTCTTATAATGTTAAATAAAAGCTTTAAAATCACTGACATTAAGAAAGTTTTCATTGAATGTCTTAACTTGACCCGACAAACTGAGACAACTCCAAAAAACAAAACAAAACAAAAACTACTGTACGCCTCCGTTTACTTTTCATCATTCTTTGAACAATTTCAGGCCATATGCCTTTGCCTATAGAGGAGCTATTTACGAAGGAAGTAGTGAAGCAGTGCTAGGATTGGCAACGTGTTGCCTAAATATAGGGCAGGAGTAGGCACAATGCACAGGGCCGTCCGCCACCCGCCTCTGCCCAGAATACACCCTGTGGGCAGAACAGCAGGCCTCCGGCACATGTTCTGTGGCCGGCCAGATTAAAGCTCTCTTTACAGCATTGACAAGGGCTCTTTTGCGTTCCTTTGCCCAAGAAGTTGCACAGACTCCACTATCTATCTTCCTTCTACTTCTCCCTCTTCCTCAGTGACTCACAACTTCACTGGACAGGCCCATGACTTCACTGGGCAGCCATGTGCAACTGAACAAAACACATCCGTTACCAAACTTTAAAGACAAAAGACTGCACAGATGAGATTATTGTGGGTGGCAGTTTTCCACCAAACCTCAGAGTGCATTGCTATAATTTTAGTTGTGTGGTGGAGAGCTGCATGCTGAAGTCATTTGAGGGAGGGACCAGTTGCTTGCCAGCGGTCATGGTCAGAGTGGGAGGGGAATAATGTGTACTGTTACATCTTTTGTTTCCTGTCTTTTCATCTTCACCTTCTCGCAGCTGCATGACTTTTCACAATTTCTTTTATCATTTCTTTTTACTGGGCATTATAAACATCTTTTTTATATCAGCCATATACCCCCCTTTCTTTTCCTGGCACGATTGCAAGTTTCTCAAGATACTGCTTGTCCTTTGCTACTTCTCTGTGTTAGAGTGATCAGTAAAATTTAATGACACTATAAAATAGTAAAAGTGCCATTAATTTATCACAGCAATTGATGCGTGGGCAGTAAAGAAGCATTACTTCACTGAATATTTTCAAGCCTTAAAACAAAACCCTGATGCTGTACAGATAATTTATGGCCTTAATTTCAACTGTAATTCTAATTTGCAGATATAAATCACCAAACTTATAACCAATAAGTATATTAAGCTCAGTATATAAAATTTTATGAAAATTTGAGGTGCCATATTGCAGTTAGTCTGATATTAATTAGCATAGCTAACACAAGGGAGGGACGAGTACTGTAACTACCCCTTTATATCAAGTATGTAAAATCCTTGTGTGTACAAAGTATATGCACATGTTTGCTACATAACCAATAGAAACCACATGATCCTTTTATGTCAAATAAAGTAAAGCTACCCCAAGAGAGTCCTCCAACAAGAGCCTCATTCAGTCTTGTTCCCAGCTGTCTAATGTGGTGATGTTCATCTAATCATATGACTTTGTGCGGTGGAGAAAGAAGTTCAGCACTGAGCTAGTTATTAATAAAATTCATTGATGGATGGCCCCTGTTCTCCCTCCTTCTCAGCCCAACATGATGCGTAATGATCATGAGTTTATAAAAGGACTTGATTGATAAGGAGGTACCAACGAAGCGCAGAAGAGGGACGAGATGACGACTTTATTACAGACGTACAGTACCCATGAACGCTGTGTCTTCCAAGTGAACTGTCCAAGTCTGCAGCAGCACTGTTGCCCATCCAGCTAATCGCACATCAGTCACTTTGTCATCGCGTGGCTAGCTTCTTTCATTAAGAGCAATAATGTGGCTGGGTGATGAATACTGCTGTGTGCGTATGCAGGCGTGCATGCTCGTGCATGTGTTGCTAAACGCAGAATGTGACACAGAGAAAGGCACCATACTCCATCTTCTCTTTACAAAGCGTCCTCTTGCCCAGCAGGGACTACCACATATGTCATAATTAGAAAACACTCAAGTAAGCAAAGGGCCATCAGATAGACAGGCTCTAATCACAGGCCATAAGCAGGTAGTGGTTAATTGTATATCAAAATCACTCAGCTGGCTATAAATAATGACTGCTCCTTCAAGTATGATGGTAAATTGCAGTGCTTTTTCTGTCCCTCTCGCAGTCCTTTCTTTTGAGGAATAGTTATTTTAAAAAAAAATCAAAATACTGTGAAAGGCCTCAAATAGATTTGAAGTGTCTTCATCCTTCATCTTGTCATCTTTTTTTAAACATCCAAGAAAGAAAAAGGCCATACAGACAAAAAATGTGGATATATAGATTTCTTGTGAAATTCTTTAATGTGCTGTAATTACTGATGGTTGCGCACATATTTTTTTTTTGCTCAGGTAAAGACAAACACTATCAAATTTGGCCATTAAAAAAATATTGTCATAACAAGCAGTTACGTCTGCTTAATTTTTTAGCGCCTTCCCCTGTTTGTGGTAAACAAAACTTCCCTGTGGGGGGAAACGACAAAATGGTACAATGCATTACAAAGAACGGCTGAAAGATTAATGTGTGTGTTGGTGTCAGTGTGTGTGGCAAGGGAGCTGTTAGTATTGTGCAGGGACTCTACCTGAGTATCTGTTCAGACTGCATGTGATAGACATGTTTAGAAAAGAAAGAGGCAGAAGTCAGTGCAGACAGTACATCTTTGGCAGAGATTGAATGTTCACCCTGGGAGTAAAACAAATGCCTTTTTTTCTGAATGGTGACAACATGCCTGCTTTTAGTGTCATCCAGGCGAAACCTAGGGGGGAGAGATTATTTGTATCATGCAGAGTCAAAGTGTCCATCTCCTAGTTGAGTCTTTAGAAAGGAAGACAGCCCTTTGCTAATGCCCTGTGTATTCACAGAGGAAGTAGGTCATTCAACAATGGAGCCAGCAGCAGTCGGCACTCTATCCTTGCATAATACATTAAGTGTAATGTGCAGCAACTATTCAGAGGCCCCCCGAAAGCTGTTATTTTATTCTGTAAATGCACATGGACATGACATTTAATATTGTCACGGAGTGCTGAATGACAGGGTTGTATTGTGCGTCAAGTACAACATGATGCCAAGTTTAATCTGAGCACAAAGCGACATGACAAACGGGAAAACACGGTGTGTTCTCCAAAGCATGAACTCTGAATAAATGATGGGCACTGAGCTGTGAGCGCTGTAGACTGGAAGGGAGGATGTAAGGAGAAGATTACAGAGGAAAATCTGAGCACTGCAAAGAGGGCCACGGCCCCATTGTGTGCCTGGGATCACAAAGTATCCTTCTGTAAATCTATTTACAGCACCTCTGGCCCTCACTGTCTCTCTGCCTCCTGCCATCCATTATAGCAGAAGCTCAAAAGAAAGGGAGGAAAAAGCTACATCTAGCTCATGTCAAAAGAGCAGCTCTTCAACAGAACCTCCATTTATCAAAAACACTTTTTTTTTCTTTCAGACTCCTGATGGGGTTATTTTTTTTTTCCAATTCTATCAATGTACAAACGTGCTTATTTGTATTTCTCTGTAGGAGAGGGCGCATTTTGAGAGCATCGGGCACCACCTCGGCAAGCTGGGTGAAGACGGAAAGATCGGCCACAGAGTTATTGACCTCACCAGGCCAGAGGATCTAGATGGTAAGGTCATATTTGGGTTTCTTTAATAAGTTAATAATGGTCAGTGGATTGTCTATACATTCTCGAATTTTTGATGGCTGATGCCCACTACTGTGTCTCCGTTTTGGATCGTAGAGTGGTTTGTAAGTGTGCAGAAACATGTGCGTGTGTGTAAGGGAGACGTGGGGGTTGGGGTGAATGCCGTTTGAAATGAGGCATGGCACCGAGGTTTTCACAGGTAGGTGAGGGGAGGACAAGGGTGCCTGAGGACAAAGCTGGCTTTTTTCCAAGCTCAGCCCCTGTTGCTGTTATGCTTGTTTGAGGTCCTGGGCACAGGGGTGTAAATTTGGGTTGCACCAGTGTGACAAAGCGTCATCTCCCTTTGTGGTGCTGGCTCCTACACAGGAGCAAGGAGTACCTCTGTGTGCTAATGTTTGTCCGACATAAATATTTGTGGCAGTTTCCATGGTACTTCAGAGCCAGGGCAAAGAGGAAAATGGTTCTGACTCAACTTTGATACCTCAAAGAGTCTCAAGGCAGAAGGATAGATATTTCTCAGGACAATGTAACCCATCAAAATCTTTAAATAGCAACTTACACACATTTCCCATCAGTTTTAGAAAGAAATCATTCCGCATAATTGGTTCACATTGACCTTTATAAAAATGCTTTTATTTCTTCCCATAAAAATGTTTGTTTACCAACTCCAAAGGAAGTCTGTTTTCATCATGTCTAGTTTCACATCACACCCAATCCTGAGGATTTGAATCAGAGGTGCATTTAGTGGATTCGTTGACATGTTTCCCATGTGAGCCACAGCAACAAATCCTATCTCCACCCGTCTGACTCCTTGGACAGATGTTCTTCCAGTGCTCTTTCTCCCAGTGGGAACCTTCCCTCTGTGGCTACTGTGGAGTCAGGACTGAAACAGAGCGCACACCAGGGCAGTTGTGTCCTTTTAAGTCCTGCACAGGGCTGAAGGGAAGGCTTGCTCCAGACGCCTCACATCAGTGTTCCCAGTGGGCTATGGATTAGGAGAGGGAGAGGTTAGAGGAGAGGAGAGGTCCTCTTCCCAGGGGGATAAATGCTGGGAGCCAGGGCAGCACACATAACTCTAAAGCACACAGTTACCATTTCTTTTCTTTAACCACAAATATATCTCTCTGTCTCTTTCGGCCTCACCAACAGGAAAGCACATGTAGTTGACTGGTGTGGGCAGTTTTATGATGTGAACTACCAAGTGTTTACTCTTCTGAGGACATGTTAACTTTCAAAATCCTTGTTGTGAGGATTTTCTATTGCCTGAACCAAATGAGGCTCGGCTCCCTGGCATACCTTGATATATAGAAACATACAGTATCTATGTGGAGCATGTTTTGTGCTCTCTTTAATAACTTCTTCAATATTTGCTGATTTTAATGTCAAAAGTCATGCAGATGTCATGGTTAAAACCGTGTTTAATTTGGTCGACAAGTTTGAGTTTGTTTTCATGAGAGGCTTATTACAGTTCTTTAAATGGAATCTAAAATACTATATTTCAAAATGTAGAAAGGTTTTGCTTTACATTAAAATACAGTCATTTTTATTCTTCTGAAATAACAGGTATATATCAGCAACACATATAAAAATGTTTATTTTTCAACCAAACTTCGCCCAATTATTTTAGGCCAGACATCTGTTGACCTGCCTGCCAAAAAAAATGGTTACAGAATACAGAAATTCCTAACATAAGTCATAAACTGAACACACACTGCTTATGCTTTGGTTGTTTCCTGAAAAGGAAAATTACTGGGTGTACCTCCCTACCCTTACATAGGGTGTGAAAGCCCCTTGGTGTTGAGCAGCTTTCACTCCAGAACAGAGCAGCCAGATTGAGCAGACCCAGTGTACAGCGGACGTCTGTCGTCACGGCAGTTCACTGAAAGCTTTAGGTTTCTTGAGCTAATATTTGCGAAGCATGCAGCAACCAAAATCGACTTGGGGGGAAAAATGGAATGGAAATAGATAGGATTTCCTTCATCTTACGAAGCCACACGCACAAATCCCACCGCAAATTCATTAGGTCTTTTTAAGCTCTGATGAAAACATTACCAAATACCACACAGGCCTTAGCCGAGGCACGGCCCTTTGTTCATTCACATATGGCAGTATGGAGTTGCTGAGTAGCCGAGGTTGTGTGGTTGTCT
>JBBPCS010000130.1:16348999-16368595 GCA_037974645.1 Hollardia meadi
TTTTTTAAAAACCCCCCCCCCCCCCCCCCCCCACCTTCTCATCACTGAGGGTCCGCAGAGAACAAAGGGGTTGTTGAGAGATGTGTGGAGGCAGGAAACAGAATTAATCTAAATGCCCAGTGTGATAATATCAACCAAAGACGTGGCTTCAGCTGAGCACTGCGTCTCTAACAGGGTCTTCATGGAATAGGATGAGAAGAACAGTAGTGTTGCATTGTTGTTACACATCACTGATGATGGGTTTCTTTACATTGGCAGCTTGGAGCTGTTATGAAGTTGTATACCAATTGATTGTTTGAAGAGGTTTTTGTTGTTGTTTTTCTTCCACTGTGAGGCCGTGGGAATCAAGCTCCGACTTTATTGCCGAGGATTTTCCCAGAAGAAAGCTTTGGAGGCTCCGACATTATTTATCAAGTCACAACAACAATAGCTGAATAGGTCAACACACAATCGATAAGAAAGTTCTGTTTTGAAGTTGGCAAATTCAAATTTACCCCCACAGTGCTACAAATTTCTGTGTGTTTCTGTGTCTCTCTGTGTGCAAAGCTGGCATGTTGTGAAAGATTAGACTCCACTTTAAGGCTAAATGCATATGAGAGGGAATAGAGAAGACAAAAGTTAAAGGCATAGCCTGCATGTTCAAACAGGTTGGCTGTTTGTTCTCATGTGAATACACTCGCACGCGAGCAAGCACACACACACACACACACACACACACACACACACACACACACACACACACACACACACACACACACACACACACCAAGGCCAAGAAAACTCAAAACATCCTGAAAAATAGTATTGACATGTTATAAGCTCTTATATCACTTGTAATTTGTAATGGTTTAATTAGCATGCTGTTAGCTCAGGCTAGAACAGGGTCACTGAATGCTGTCTCCTGTCATACGCATTAATCTAGCCTGATCCTGCACTGAGGGAGAGGCTCTATTGTCAGCAGTAAATGCCTTCAGTCAGAAGTGTTAGATTTGATCTCAACAGGGAAGACTTGGCAGGTTTGCATGATTGTTGCCTGCTTACTGAGGCTCATGCTCTTGAGCGGATTCCTGGGTGACATTATGTGTCTGCCTGCAGAACAAAGATGAGTAAGGAGGAGAGGAGGGGGAGGCCGGGGCAGTGCTACCCTCTGGCTTGGTACAGGGTCGAGTCTGAGCCTGCAGCTCACAGGTGTGATAGGCTTTGGGGCCTCACTACATACACTCTCTTTCCCTTTTTTCTGCTTTGTCCTTATCCTCTCTCCCTTATTTTATACACCCCTTCCCTTCCCCCCCTCCCCTCCCCTCCCCTACACACACACACACACACACACACAATCATTCTTTTCCACTGTAATTCATGCCGCTCATCTGCAGTGTTTCCAGGAGAGACAAATTAAAAGAGGATTCTCATATCGCTCTGTCACACTTGAGCTGTGGGCCTCATGAATCACAATAAATTCTATTAAGCGGCACTCCCTCTGTTTCGCTCCCTCCCCAGCTACCACCCAGGAGGCCTGCCCCTGTCACTGCTAAACATCTGTGTTTATTTACACAATCACACACCTAACTAACTGATTCCTAAATGTCCTGCACCTTCTGGAAAAAAAAAATTGTTAATGCTCATTTGCAAAATGTCAGAGCAGTGTCATGATTTTCAATGAAATGGCAGAAACAATGTTGCAGTAAATTGCATGTTGCAGGTTCTAGGGATCATGCACATTAGCAGCAGGATGCCTTTGATTAAATCATATATTTTAGGGGCGCTGAATAAGGGGCCAAATTTATCTTCCAAGAAAGAATTGTACGGTCTTATGAAAAGCAACTCTCCCAACTGTTCGTATGGTAATCACACAGATTACAGGGAAGACTTTAATATTGTTTCAGGTCAAAGGTTAAACTCTGTTGGGCTGTAGGTCTGAGTCAGCTTGATACCTTCATCACTTTGTTCTTTACAAATGCAGGGCTGCAGCACCTGCCTCAGTATGGGTGAAGATGATGTAACACTTGTTCATTTCAATTGCTTTCTGTAGCATCAGACAGAGCAGAGAGGCACTTTTCTACGTGCCATCACGAGAGCAAAAAACCATGCCTCATCTGGCTTCCCTCCAATGAACCAAGTCACGTGGCTGGTTTCCTGGCTAACTATGGATATGGCACTAGCTGATGGCAGGCAGTTGTTTTGTCCCCCTCGCCGTAAGAAGCTCACCTCTGCCCATATGCATGCCACCAGTATATAAATTGCTGAATCAGTGTCAGTGATAGAGTAATGGCATGGGAAGCATCGTAAATTACAGCAAGCGATCCCGGGGCGCAGACACTGGCTGTCGTGTCTGAGTGAGCGCTACGCTCCTGAGCTAATGAATACCTTCATCTGGCCCTGGCAGTCAGCAGATTGCCCCGCGTTGATGGATACTGTCAGCCCTCCGCCACACCACATTTCATTGCACAATAAACATGGTTGTCAAAACCAAACAAAGTGAAATCAATTCATCCTGTACAGTGAGTGCAAGCTAAATGAAATGAACGTACTGCGGTGTTCGGTGGTAGCAAAGGTAGTGTATTATTTCTGAATTCATGATGGCTTTAGGGCCTAAAGCATTCGAGGAGGCAGAAGCAAACACACAGAAGAAGAGATGGTACTCACGGATATTTTTTTTTTTTAAATACACAAAACACCTCATAAAAGTTCTGATTCAGTATTTTGTGCAATGATGATTATGAAAATAAAAAAAACCACTAAGGAAAAGTCTTGTTGAAAAAAGACATACCTAACATTTGAAAATGAATGAGTCAGGATTATGTCAATTTAGGACTAATTATTATGAATAGTTATAAACAAAGGTAACATTGATTTTAACCTCAATTTTACCACCGAGAGGTTTTCTTTTTGCCTCAAGAATGTGTATAAATATATAAATATACTTGTCCTCAAATATATTTATATATTTTTTTAGATGAGACCAGCAAATGCCCCCTAATTAATTAAATAATTTGTGACTCTGAACTTCCATTTACGCACACATATTTCTCGCTAGCCTCCAAGATGAAGGCAAGACTCTGTGGATCATTGAAATGGCTGTTTGTCCATAAAACATGAGCTGGTGTGATTTTTCTTAGCATAACTTTCACACACCTCCATCTCTATTGTACTGCAGATGGTTGTGTGCCCCTTTAGTGCAGCATCTGTGTGTGTGTGTGTGTGTGTGTGTGTGTGTGTGTGTGTGTGTGTGAGTACATGCCTTTTCACTACTTGTCTCTCATAATACTTTTTAAAAGAGGACACACTTTTCCAGAGCAAAGACACTTAAACTCTTGAGGCTGAAAATGGGGCTCAGCATCTTCAGTGATTAGAGCCGAGCAAGGTTTCTGTGGATTTGGAATTAATGTCTCTGCACAGCCCTCTATTACTCATTAAGAGTTTGATTTTGTTTATCAACTAAAATAATAATAGAAATCAAACCCCAGGTAACGTTTGCCAAGGCTGCTAGTGGAATGGTCTAATGAGAAGGCTTCACATGTGGATGATGAAATATGCATGAGTCATCCCAAGCTTTCTTTTCCAGATTTGAGATCATTAAAGATGTATCGTAGCATATGGAAGGCTTTTTTTGTCTTATTTTTCAAGCCTTGTTTATCAACATGTTTTTGTTTGTTTAAATATTCATACTGCTTTTATTTAATTCTTTCACATCTTACATATAAAAGGAAGCAAATGCGCATGCAAACAGAAATCATTATCAGCCTGATGTACAGTTTAATACTGAGAGAAACTCTCTTATGCTGATTGTGAATGCCCTGATTGAGAAACAGCACAGAATCGGCAAAGTCTCTCATCGCAAATGTGTGCCTGGTTTGTTTGTGTGTGTGTGTGTATGTATGCTTCAAGGAGAGAGGGGAAAAGGGAGAAAGAAGGGAGGAAAAAAGAGAGAAATGAATGTAGAGGAATGAATTTTAGAGACTGCCTCAAGTCCCATATTTGTTATTTATGTTGGCATTCTTGCACTTTTTTATGGATACTATGAATGTCAAATTGAAATTAATGTGGCCGAGTAGAGATGTGTTTTAGAAAATTTTTTAACTGCCATTGAAGTCCAATGTCTGCTTCCTCATTGGATAGATCCGAGTATAAGTTTAAGAGTGTAGGTCTACCTTAAATTGACAATGTATTCGCTTTTATAGCACATAAAATATAAGCCTGTCAAGTCAGGTTTTCCACTCAGTATAAATTCTACCACCTTTAGGAGGGTATGTAGTCCTGCACTCATCTGAAACAATGTTCATGATGATGATAGCAGTGATGACAGTGGATGAAGGAGAGTTTGAACATGGCTTGCCATTTAACCAATGTCTTGCCTGGTTCTATCTTCTTGTTCCTGCTCTGGCTATTGCAGGGTCCAGGGAGGTAAATGGCTCTGCAGATAAACCCCAACCCTATTATTGTTGGCCAACAGGAGGCACTGGATCTACAGAGGCGCGAGTCTTCAGGGAAGCCAGAGGAAGGAACAACAACGAGCCCCACATTAAAAGGCCAATGAATGCATTCATGGTGTGGGCCAAGGACGAGCGGCGCAAGATCCTCCAGGCCTTCCCTGACATGCACAATTCCAACATAAGCAAGATTTTGGGTAAGACCTTTTAAATCAAATACAAGTCACTCCAGTAAATATTTCAAGGTATCACTAAGACACACTTCTAAGACAATGTAACTGCTTTTGTAAAGCCACCTGTCAGAGCTTCAGTGCTTAATCTTGCTTTCAAATAAAAATGCTATCACTTGTAGATATCTGTGGAGATTTGCAGTCATCCAGGTCGTAGTCAATTAAAGAGGGTTGAATTAAGGACAATTGGACTTGATTATAGAAACTTGAAGACCCTTTGCCTTTCATCCAAGGGGCTTCTTCAGTTCTTACTGACTGGTGGGGAGTCCCATGTATTTAGTCTCTCTGGGGTCAATTTCAGGGTCATTGATACCACTTGGGTTGTTAGTGCTCCTGGCTGTATAACGACAGTCAGCCTGTTCTCATCCCCAGCTTGTCAGTTATCGATGTTTTGTCACGGCCTCTCACGTGTCATCCAGACACAGAAGGTATACCCTTTGGCATCAGGCAGTGACGCACAAGGATTTAATGTACCTGCAATGTAAAGCCGTCCGCGTCAGTTTCGGACGACTTGAACAGATGACGTAGCGCAACGTACTTTCCAAAGGGAGAAAGTGCCAAGAGGGTAGAGGGTCACACTCATGACTTTCATTTAGGAGACAGGAGTTTGCGCCCCGTTTGAAACCAAGCATCACCAGTCATTTCATAAACCTAACCACGTGGTTTTTGTGCCTAAACTTGACCAAACATCACTGCTGTTTTAAACTTAACCAAAGCAACGTAGACCCTGTGCGTCAGGATAAGACGCGTGGGGAGTGAGCCTTTGTCCACCAGCGTGAGACGCTAAAGGGAAGGCTTAGCGCATCGGCCAGTGACACCAAAGGGTACCTTGCACGTCCAGACACAAACGGCACATGACAAAAAGTCAATATGTGACAAGCTGGGATGAGAACGGATTGCGACAGTATTTAGAGTTGTTAGAGTCACCTGAGGCCAAGTGTGAACAATAGTCATTCAGTTGAATGACATGAAAGACATCAACCCTCCGTCTACTAAGTGCAATTCAAATGTAATCTGAACTGTGAATTTCACATGAATTATTGGTTCTTGTAACAGAGAGTGAAGTGGCAGTCTCTGACTAATTGGATTACTCATGTTCACTATCAGTTAGTAAAAACAGCTTAGCTCATGCTTGTGTTCAAATACAGAAATCCGAATCTACTGTGTTATGCAGGTTCTCGGTGGAAGTCCATGTCAAACCAGGACAAGCAGCCATACTATGAAGAGCAGGCCCGTCTGAGTAAGCTCCACCTTGAGAAGTACCCAAACTACAAGTACAAACCACGGCCTAAGAGGACCTGCATTATCGACGGAAAAAAACTCCGCATTGGAGAGTACAAGCAGATGATGCGGTCACGGCGACAAGAGATGAGGCAGTTCTTCACTGTGGGGTAGGTGCGCAGTTACAAATCCCACAAACCAACTACACTAACACACAGACAATCATATCAGCTGGACTGTTGATTTTGCCTCCTTAGAGCGTGTTCTCAATATAACGTAAGCACCATTTCCCAACGCAAGCATTGAGTTCATCTACTGTATTGGTTTTAAGGCAAGAGCCTGACATGTACATTAAAATTGAGTGTTTTTCAATAGCTGTGATTTAACAATTTTAGACAATAGCAGTCTGTAAATGGAGGGTGAAGTGCAGACATTATTACAGGATATAAGCTATAGGTATACAGTAGACTTACAGAAGCCTTAAGGGCAACAGTCTGAAGCTTAACACTTTAATTTACTGTGTGTGGTTAGCAGGAGAACCCTTCTCCAGGTGTTCCCATGTCAGTCATAAGCTTCGGTGGCTGCAATATCAATTATCCAGCTCAACAGCAGACAAGAGCACCACTAACCATGTATTGGTTTTATGTCACCAATAAACTGGGTAGCATTTCTGAACAACTTAAGACGGGAGCTGTCAGGAGGACCTCTCTTTTCCCAAATCATTTTCACAGAGCTGCTGGCTTAAAGCGGACTGCTGTGGGAAACCCCTAATCCAACCATCTCAGTTTGAGTGCGGCAAAAAAAGTGTTTCAAAACTACCCTCAGCAGCACTCACTCTTTCTGCAACTTTAAGCTTTCTTTCCATCTGTTCTTTTATCATTTTTGAAGATTAGTTTGTATGAAGTCATGAGAGAGAAGTGTGATTAATTTTTACTTTATCTCTTTCTTCTACATCCAGACAGCCACCACAGATTCCCATAACCACCAGCGCCAGTATGGTCTACCCTGGGGCCATCACCATGACAACTACCACACCATCACCTCAGATGACATCGGAGTGCTCGAGTGCCTCAGCAAGTCCGGAGCCATCCATTCCTGTCATTCAGAGCACCTACAACATGAAGCTAGAGCCTAGCACCATGGCAAACAACAACGAGCCAGTCAATGGTGAGGATGAGATGGACATGTATGAGGACTTTGAGGATGAGCCTAAATCAGACTATAGTAGTGAAAATGACACACAAGAGCCAGTCAGCGCAAACTGAGACCTCTTCCATCCAAGAGGCCAATGCAGACACAACACCGATACAGGAGGACAGCCAAAGGGCTGGTCTGATGTGATCTGAGGGAGTGAAAGAGCAAAAGAAAACTACACCACAAAGGTTTAAAAATGTTTGAAAAAAAAAAAATGAAAAAAAAAAAGCCAACAACAAGAAAACAATAATGTATCGTTTAGGAGCCAGCATGCAGATGTGGCTTCATCTGAATCAAAAGCTATTTGGTCTTAAGTGTTTCTTCAAGTGTGTGACACAGATTGGTTGTGGTGATTTCGATTTTTTTTAATTTTTTTTTTTTTTTTAATCTCATTGTTTATTTTTTCATTGTGATCATGGACATTTACACAATTAGGTCATTGCCTAGAGCTAAAGATGTAACTTGAAATTGAGTATTTGATATGAACCTATAATTCTTACAGTCATTTAACTTGTTTTTTCTCTTCAATTAGGTGATTTTGATAAATTGCAAAACTGTTCAAGATTGGAATAATCTCACTCAGGTATAGTGTGCCAGCCAAGAGCTTGTGAATGTTTTTAATCAAGAATCAATTGCCAGAACAAAATATATATTGATTCCAACTTATTACAGAGGGAAATTACACATTATTATTACAATTATTATTATTTAGTTTTTAGTTGTTATTGTTTTTACACAGACTGCATAATTTAGTGCAGAAGTGCCAAACATTTCAAGTTGTTTCTAAAAACCTGTCAAATCTTTTGGGAGAGGCCTCGTGAGTCTCGGACAATCTCTTGATCTCTTAATACAGCTTCATTATCCAGTCTTTCTTTAATTTACCCTAACAGAATAAACAAATGAACTCAGGAACTTGGAGGCAGCAAGCTCTGCAGGAGGTTACAGTGTGTATCATCTTTGGGTAGTAGCTTGCGATGCTAGCTGTTCTCCAAGGAGTGCAATGCAGTGATCATCAATGAAACCGGCCAGCCCTTTCATTTCCTCATCCCAGTCCACACAGAGCACCGTGGCATCCTAAACTCTCTTCCAGCTCTGCAACCCAGTCTGACTCACCAAGTTCTTAATCAGTGATTGTAATCAGGCCAGAATACTAAAGGGCAAAAGGCCTCCAATCTGTAAGATTGGAACAGCAGCAAAAGGCAGCTTTGGGGGCATTAAAAACTCAAATTGATGTTGTACAATGTGTAGCAACAGTACATTCTGTTAAATGCTTTAGCCCTATTTGGACAGCAAGTTTAAAGTCTTAGGTCTTGGAACTTCATTTTTTTTCAATCTTAATTCTTTTTAGACATTGTAAATCTTAAATTGACACTAAGAAGTCTTAAAGCAGAGCACGGACATCGTGCTGATGCAATGAGTTGATTACTGCCGTAGTCTTAAGTGGAGTGACAGTTTATGAGGATTGTTTATAAACTGAGAAACTGTTAAAATCATGTTTGTTTCTTAAATTACCTCATCATATACTCGACAGGGGTAGCTTAAAACACAGATTTTGCATTAGTGCACTTATACAATTCTTATTCTGTCAACCTTGAGCCTTATGTTATTTTTTTAATAATTTTTATCAGCTTTTGGAATGCACTTAACTCTGGCATTTAAAATGGGACAACATTCAATGACTCAGAGACAAGAAGCACAAAGCCTTTATCCTCATTTCAGCTGAAAAACTGACAAGTGGTGACCTTCTGGAGACTGCAGTTAGATAAAGCAAGGCCTTGATGTTGAGACTCAGATCCTCTTTACAGGGCAGAAGGTCTAAGTGGCTTCCCTCCCTGCCATGCCCTGCTCTGACCCCTGGCCGTGGCAACCTCAGCACCCAGGGGGCGCCATCTGGCTCAGAGAAGGAGAAAACACCAGGAAGGGATGGGAAACAATAAAAATGGGGTGTGTGTCTCTCATTGTGCTCTCCATCAAAGTACTGGTAGTAAGGCCTCAACAGGACTTCCACCCTGGCCCAATCACCAGGCACTGGTGAGCAGATGGAACAAGTATATCAAGCTGTGGGGGATTATTAAAATGACTGACGACTGGGTATCATCTGAAATACAGCATTATTAATGCATGAGTCCAGCTATTCCCCTCCCTTGCCCTTGAACCTGTCCATTTCAGAAAGAGCACAGAGTTTTTTTTAAGGATCTGAATGGCTGGTTACTGGCTTTAACTGGTCATGGTCCACCCACTGCTGGTCACTGCATTTTTCTCCTAGCTCTAATTGGTACAGATGGCTCTTTATATATCTTAAGCTCTCATATCTTCTGTACTATTACCGTCTACAGTGCTCGCTTTTATTGTTTCTACTTTTTGGAAGCATTTATATTTTTTTAACCACCCCATTAATATTTCCTATTTTTTTTCCATCACATCTTTTGTACATTGTTCTCATTCAGAGGTACAAGACATTTTAAGGATGCGCTCCTACAAACAAACCCAAGTGGATTTCCCTCCAAATCAATCTGTTTGGTATTTTTAAGCTGTTTGCTCCTGTTTGCTGGTGGTTAGATTGATTTGTATGTGATTGTAAATATTGTCATGACGATGCCACACTGCTTTAGTTGGCTGGTAGTTAAAAAGGACTCATCACGGAACTGAAACTTGACTGTGCTTAAATAGCAAAACAAAAAAGACAAAAAAAAAGAAAGGAGAAAAAAAATGTCAAGAACTCACGAGGAGACAATGTTTCATAAGTGTTTCAAGCACTGGATATAAATTGTATTTTAATCAATTCTGATTAATGTGAAGCTGTTTGAGGAAAAACACCCTGATTGAACAAAATACCCCAGTTGAACTCAAGGGGATTTGCTCTCACAGTTGCCAGATTTGAGTCTCTTTTTTTGTCTTCTTATTGTGTTTATTTATGCAAGGACACATGTGATGAATGAACACTTTGTTTAAGCTTCAGGGCTGCCTAGGGGAGAGACTCAGCACAAGAAAAAGTGAGCAGAAAATTCAACAGCAGGCTCGGTTAGCCGTCAAAAACCAGACTTCAGACTTCACTGCATTGTATATTGTATTTGAAACTGTAGAGTATCAACATATTGTATTTATTATTAGCCACTGTTGGCTCTAAAATTGTCAGTAAAACAACAACATGGACAATCAGAGTAATAGAAAAAAAAACATGTTTGTTTAATTGAGGCTAAAATGTTTTCAGTGAATTCACCATTTCATTTAGATTTTATTGTAAATATAACATAGGAAATATATTTTTTGCTCATTAGTGAAGTATAAGTTATGTATTTGGCTGTTCCATTTTATTTTCTTCTTCATGTTTTATTTTTGTATGTGGTTTCATGTTTTTAAAACCTGACAAGTCACTGTACCTCATGTAGATGCTGAGTTTTTTTGTTTGTTTGTTTTTTTCTGCTTATTGGAAGAGAGCAGTATTGGACCTGAGACAGAGCAAAGCACCTCACTTGCTTCTGTTTTGATAATCTTCTCTAGACTATTCAAAGAACCAATCAAAATAAAAGCTACACTCATTTGACTTTTTAACATAGAGGAGCCATTACAAGTAAGGTACTCATTTAAACAACAAGCACTTATTCAATAAGAATCATTCAATAATTTGTTACCAATCATGATACAATCTAAGTGGTATGCTGTATTATCCTCTCTTGCGTTTATTACAGCACTAATAGTATGTGGCAAATTTCTTATAAAGAGCTGATAACATCCTAAAAATCTGCATGCATTTGGCTTGCATTTACATAATCATATTTTTATGAATGATTGTTTAAAACAAGTGATGTTTTTTTAAACATGGGAGTGTGCAAATATTTATTTGTTTAAATGTGGCAAAATGCATAGACATTGTGCTTTCTTTGTAATTAATGCTCTCCTTGTCATCTTTTTGTATGTTGCAGATTTTTAAAGAACATGTTTATGACTATCCAGCCATCTGCAAATGTAGCCTTCATGATTGTTTTCTCTTAATTCACTTGTTAGACATGCAAATGGTTTAAATGAACAACTGAAGACAAAAGGCTTCTATGCTGTTTCAACATTGCTTACTGTAATTTATTTTTTTTTTCTGTCTGAACTTTGTGATGTATATGGTGGGAATGTTCTCTTTGTTAATTTAATCAGCACAATTCACTGACATGCTGGACTGAGATGCTAGCTGCTGTTCAGAAGTGTAAAATTTGTTGTTCAGGGCAACATTTATAGTTGTCTTTGGTACTTTGCTTTTTAGAGTTGTCTCTCAAGCAACACTGTGTGGGGCTCTTCTATCACTGGAGCCGTTGTTTTGAAATTGCTGGCAGCCTGATACAATTTTCTGCGAAGAAATCTTTTTTTTTTTTCCCCTGGCAGGTACCTAGGCCCATGGCAAGTATTGTTTGGGTTTTATTAGAGAAAATGAAATACATAGTGTCTTTTGCTGCTTTAAAAAAAAGTTTATGTCTGAATATGTAAATAGTTTATCATAATAACTTGTACAGTCCAATGTAAAGTTTTTAATTCAACTTAAAAAAAAATGTTGCCATCACATTTGTGTTCACATTCTTCTTTATACAGTACAAAAGATCAATTATTTGCTAGGGCTATTATTGCTAAAAAGAAAAAAAATTGAAAATGTTACTTTTTTTTAATGTTTGTTTGGTTTTGCTTGGCTTCGAAGTGTACACAAGCAAATCTTTGGTTTTCATGTGCAGTATTGACGTGAGGTAAACTTAAGGTGAATAATTTTACAGTGGTGTGTGTGGAGAGCAATCTCCTCGGCTTTGGTAGTATTAATACACTATTATCAAGAGAAAACAAACCAATGAGTGACACATTTGGGTGCATCTAGGCACCAGAGAAATGTGTATACTGTATATGATTAAATTATTCCCACAGGATCAATTCAGGCAAAGTATAATGTAACACCATTTTCTGTATGTCTCAGTCCATTGTAATAATGCAACAGTGGGATGAATTAACTGCCTGTTTAAGCTCATTTACCTCAAGAATTTCCTCCTTTTCTGTAAGAGACAATTGTGTTACAGAAAACTTATCCCATCACTCCATCTTTTGTACTGCTGTTGACACAAATTAAAGAGACATTTTGTTTTAAGATTTGAGTAATTACTTTTATTGTGGAGGGATTCATCAAACTATTTCCTCTTGTTAAGGTGTTTTTCCGCAATGTAAGAAAACAGAGAAGTTGGAAAAGTCCATTTTGAGATGTTTACCCATCGCATACATAGGACACAGTGGAACAGTATAAAAACTCATGACAATATTATATGCCTTTGTTATACCTTTGATTCCTTCTCTTTTAGTTTTTCCAAAAGACAGAATGAAATTTACTTTCTAAACCAAACTAATTTTACTAGCTGATAATTTCCTCTTGTTGATGCTCATTATTCCGAAATATCCACACTGACCTCATAATGGGGACAATGAAGCTGAGGAAACATTATGAACATAAGCTACGGACAGCTGCACTGTTTTTGTATAAATTGCTAATTCATAATTTATTTGAAAAGAAAATTTAAGAGGGCAAAAATAATCACTTTGCTTAAAATGGAACCTAAAAGTGTGTAAATAAATTATTGTTAGGAATAATAAATTAAGAACTGATGAAAACATATATTATCATATTACAGTAGGTTATTCATACATTTACAGATAATGCTTATGATTTAAAATCACAACTCTCAGTAACCGCCTAGAAGCATAAACGGAACATTAAATGATTCATTGTAGTGTTAATTTGGAGAAAGACTTGATGATGATCATAACTTGGTGATTTTGAGTAGTGACTGGTGAATTTGCTTAACCAGCAAGCCACAGTGGCAGGTAAATAAAAGTTGCAATCTGTGTAAGGGACCACAATGCAGATTGAATTGCGAGTCTGCCTGTTTCACTTGGACACTTAACAAGGAGCCCTATACTCTTACTAAGCAAAGGGTCCCGCCTCCCGTTTGTGTCAATGTTTACAAGTTCAATGGGAGGATGAAATTGAACTACCCTTCTGCTCATGAACAAAAAAAAAAAAAAAACACCTTCAGAGTGAATTGCGGGAAAAGCAATCAGATAAACTTGTATTCTCTCAAAGATTGATGTCAGCAACATTAAGTTGATGTGCTTGCTTGAAGTGCATCTCTTCCATTCATCTGGGCTTGGCAGTGCATCGCTTGGTCTCTTCTTTTCTTAAAAAGTAAAATAGCCTATTGCTTGAAAGAAAGTGGCTGGTAAACGTTTTGAGTGGTTGGTAGATTTTGGAATCCACCTTAGCATTTTCTATATCGTACCATAATATCCAAATATCCATCATGTAAATTTTGCTGGAGGGCTATAGACAAATTAAAACATATTCTAAATTGAAAGTAGTTGGTAATTCCCTTTGGTTACCAAACCAGGCACTCTCCTCACCACGGCTGCGCCTTGTGATCCTGTCCATGAATATCTCAAACAGGATCTCAGGTTCTCAGAAAACAGTCTGGGTCAGCATTTCTCGTCCCTGACTGAACACAGTCTGGGCCAAGCCCTGCTTTGCCTTCCTAAGCCACCAAATGGTTTGCCACAACCTCCTTGAGGCCAAACAAAAGTCCTTCTCCATGGCCTCCCAAAACTCCTTCCACACCTGGGTTTTCCTTAAGACTGGTTTTAGGGATGTGGAACATCACCTCTCTGGTTGGGAAGGAACTAGAGCTGGTAGAGCAGGTGGAGCAGTACCAGCTACATATAGTTGGGCCCACCTGTACGCATATAGCTGGTTCTGGAACCAAATTCGTGGAAAGGGGCTGGACTCTCTCCTTTCCCAGAGTTGCCCAGCGTAGGGCAGGTGTGGAAATACTCACAAGCCCCCGGCTACGCGCTGCTGTGTTGGAGTTTTCCCCAGAGAACGAGAGGGTTGCCTCTGCGACTGCGAGTTGCTGGGGGGAAGGCTCTGACTGCTGTGTGTGCTTATGCACAGCACAGCAGCTCAGAGTGCCCGGCCCTCTTGGAGTTGCTGGGTGGTGTCCTGGAAAGGGTACCATCTAGGGACTTTATAGTTCTTTTGGGAAACTTCAATGCTCACAAGGGCTACGATGGAGAACATGGAGAGGAGTGATTGGGAGGAACAGCCTGCCTGATCTGAACCCGAGCAGTGTTTTGTTATTGGACTTCTGTGCTAGTCATGGATTGGCCATAACAAGCACTATATTCAAGCATGAGGTGGTTGTTTAGTTGTTTTATATTGAAAAGGTACACGCCCTGTGCAGCTGTCAAATGAGCAGAAACATTTTAGAACATAGTTTAAAAATAAACTTTTTGATGTGTCCAGTATGAGCATGGTACAATGTATCACAGAGCAACACGTGACACACGTGCACAAAAAAGCAAATCAATATAAATCAAATGTTTTTAGTAATTTAATCTAGAAACCACCGTAATATTGCCTTCAGAGAACACACAACACAGAGTTTGGCAGATTCAACCCAAAACAGGCATTTACTTATCACTTTGGTTTGGTTTAAGAACAATCTGCACAAGCACACGTCCTAAGGATCCTTGACTTCCTGTAAGAAGACATTCAGAGGTCAAGGCTAAGTGTGTGTGTGTTTTACTGAGACAGGTGTGTGTGTATTACCCAGAGCCAGAGGTCATCTTGAACGTTGTAAGCCCAGACTATGTCCATCATTCTTCTCTGGATCTCTGCCATCCATTGCTCATTATCATCATAACTATAATGAGTTCTACACCCTGCTTCCTTTTTAAATAATGTCTTTCTTGATGAAAAAAAAACAACATTTCAAATACAATTAATGTCAGTGTTATTACAAGTCAGCATACACTTTACTGCTTTACATTTTTTCTGACTCTGTGTTAGTCGTACTCATCTAAAGAAAAGAAAATGAATTATTGTATCTGGAACTGGAAATCTGGAATAGCTTTTTAACCATTTGGAGAAAGTGTTTGATTTGCTGCCTTCATCAATCTCTTAGTCTTTTACCATTGTACTGTATGCTGCCTTCCCAAGGGCATGTGAAAGCTACAGTTAAACTGCAGTGTCTGTAATAGATGTCTGTGTAAGCATTCTCCAGCAGTAGATGGAAAACTGGACATATACCTCTGCACAGTAAATCTTGTAGTAATTTTCCAAGCCTGCATGACAACTAATGGCATGGAAAACGGCTCTGTGCTTTGTGTATTTGTCTATGCAGTATTGTGCAAATTAGTGCACAAAATAAAAACACTGCTGAGTTGGTGATATGAGAGAATTTTTTTTTCTTCATATCTTTGAGGCCATTTTTGCTTTGTATTGTACCCACAGATTTCTGTTTGAACTGAATAAGAGGTCATGATAAATAATTGGGGGCTTGGTGAGCTATGGGGAGTAATACTGCTTAAGTGGCCTGTTTGGATAAACTGTCACTGGTGTACAAAGATGTGTATGTTTGAACAGCAGATAATAATTAATACAGCAATGCTGTCGTAGCGGCAGGGCTGCTATTTCACAACTCTGATGACTAAACACCGGTGGGAAGGGGGAGCAGTGAGAGGTGCCTGGAACAATATTTTACTCATTTAGATCTATGCTACAGCCGTTGCACCCAGTGAATCTGTCAGACAGCACCATTTCCCCAAGAACAGCTGCTATTTATCTGATTTTCTCATTAGAGTTGACTCATGACTTCATTGTGCTGGCTTTGGCAAAGGTACTGCAGCGTCTACGTATGGCTCTTTTAAACAGCTAAGACTTGGTCACCCTGTATTTTGAAACATGTAACACTTGCCTATGTTCTCTTTTTTTCTGATTTTAAGTAATAACTTAACATTGTTTAAGAACATTTTTATCCATACGTTTCAACGCTCAGAGAAACACTTCTCAACCAGATGTTTAATATTCTTAACATGCATGAAACTTTTAGTTCATTTATATCCATTTCTAGTGTAGGTGAATTAAAAGAATTTGGGATTGATCTCAAGAGTTATCAAACATGTATATACAAGAACAGTATGTAAGAACAGCCTAGACCCTTAGCAATGTTTTAATCCTTGGAGGTGAAGGACTGAGGAAATCTTGCTAATTTCACAGATGGTTTAAAATAGATTAGTGTGGAGTAGCAGCTCCCGGAGAAGGGCTGACCCACCAGGCTCCCTGTGCAGCTGCCAAAACCCTGCGCCTGATGCTCAGATGTGCCTTCCAAAAGTCCTGCAAGGTTAAACTCAAACTTAAGCATCCCGAAATCCTTGTTTGCTTTACTGCATCCTCAATGAACTTCACCTCTTTTTTGTTCAGTGTCTTAAATAGTTAATTTGTCGTTAATCCAATCGAACATTTTTATTTTTCACTTTTTTCTGGGCATTTTTAAGGCCCTTATAATTTTGGGTTTCTGGTTACAATATAAAAGTCAATGTCCTTTGCATTTTCCCAGTTTCTATTTTTCAGCTTAAATAAGAAGTCCTTGTTTCGTTAATTGGTTGTCATTTTTTAACCTTGAGATTTGTTGCCTTGGGAAATACAACTTTCTTACTTCTTATTCTTGGCTTGAACTTTGAAATTGATGTGTCCACTTGGCCAAACAGACTATTCTTACTTGTTACTTTGTGGTATTTCTCATTAGACATTTTGTACAATGCATCCAAGACCCATTTTTTTGTAATGGAATAAAGGGGTGAATCAGACCCTGCATGGTTTTTTGAACAGGCCAAGCCTGCTGCTACAGCTGGGTTGTGTCCGAGTAGGCCTGACAAAACTCTGGCTTGACTGAAAAGGCCCAGCTTGGAGTTAATGTGGAAAGACAATGGCACAGGGTGAAAAACTCGACATGGTTTTGTTGGACTTGTCATTCTTTGGAGCATAGCTGTGAGGATAGCCTAGGAACCATTTGAATGTTATTTGTGCTTTTTGACCCATATTTGGGACAGCTTTCACAGAGCCATTGTGGGAAGGTTGAAACAATGGAGAGGCACTTTATAAGAGGGACAGGCCTCGACTCCGGCCAAAACATCTTGGACCTGCTTCACTAAAATGGTTCGTCTCCAAAAGGCTGACACCATGGCACAGCTATTGGTTGATTTTAACTATCCTGAATTAAGTAAATAATTATGATTACCCCAATGATTATCATTAAATTATATTTCTTTTGTATAGTCTTTTATAGTCTTTAAATTGTGTGTTTGTACCTAAACTCAGTTGTGCAACTACCTGATCCTAAGTTTATTTTAATAGCTCAACTTGCTCTACCTTTTGGATTAATTATTTTATTTAAATTTGTTAAATACAGTCTTTTTATGGTGTACTTGTACTTTGCCGTTTTTGTGGGTGTTTTATATTTGTGATTGTTCTTTATGCTTTGCACTAGCTATGGAAAGCACGTTGTGCTCCTAGCTAAAAAGTGCAATACAAATAAAATTATAATAATAATATTTTTTATTATTAATCCAAGCATTACAAAGATTACAATTTAAAACCAAAGAAAGGTAACAAGAGAGGACACTCAAACTTAACATGCAATATGTGGCCTCTGAAAAATGTCAGTATTAGATGGATTAAAGAAAAAAATACATGTTATGGATTATTTTTTCTAGAGTGCAAAAAGTTGTTATAGTGTAATATCTCCTAATATCTCCTTGCTTAACTGAGATGACACTAAAATATAATTCTGTCTATGTAAATCAATTGGAATTACCAAGCAGTTGTTAAAAACACTGGGATGCTAAATGAACTTTTGAAAATCCACATGGGACAATATTTCAGAAAATGTAATATTGCATACTGTTTCACATCATTGCATCTCTTCAGTGCATTTGTCTCCCAAAGCATTTGAGTGCATTTCTGTGGGGGAAGAATAAATGCGTAATGTTTTTTAAAAGCATCTCTGCTCCATCAGCTTTTTTTCTTTTTGAAGAATTTAACAAAATAAAAGGGTTTTTTTTTTTCTTGGAGTATGTGTTATTCTCTCAAAGCTATCACTCAGCTCTCTCATGCATATGTGAATTACACACCTTTATGAATATGTAAATGCTGCGAGAATGCCTCATTAATTAGTAATTCATGCATTTTTCACAAGCCCAATACTTTGCCAGTGTGGTCTGATGAATTATCAGCCAGAAGTTAAAAAAGGGATTCATCATCACGTTTTCAGAGGTTTTGAGCTACATCTGTAATTTGTATAATTCAATGAATATGATTTGCAATGCAGCTGTCTCAAAATATCATCTATGGATTTCTACTTAGAATCTGCAAGTGCACTTATAATGTTAACAGGCATATTTCTTCATGTAGATGTTTACTTACATTATATTCTGGTTGAAATATTAAAATGCAAGTGTCTCAACTAACTCTGGAGTTTTGGTAATTTAAGACAGACGTGGATAAAAATGATGAGATGCTAAACGAACATCTCATACCACACATACTCGCAAAGTAAAGTGAACCAGCACAAGTGCTACAAATTCAAGGAGCCTTATAGGAGCACCTTTCCCAAGTGCACAGAGGTTTTGCATTTCTTCAGTGAAAATGTTCCAGTGCACTGGAACAAACTAATTTGGGTTAATTTGTAAGCATTTTTAGCAATTAAACTTAACACAAATCATCCAATATCTTCTCTCATTGTGTGTTTGTGTTTTCCTTTTCAAATGAAAGATTGTGAATTCCTGTAGAGATTATAAGTCAGGTTAAATTCATAAAATGTTATTGGTAACAATTTGAACAGCTTGCAATAGTTCCTTCTAAATGATTTGATCACTTTAACACAAACTAAAATAGAATAAAACTTCCACCAATTGTCCAGATGATTACTCAGTATTCAATGTATATTTTGAAATGACAGCCTCACTAGGACTAAATAAATTTGGTTGGTTTTTAGTTCAGAGTGAACATTATCCATGACTATCCACTCGCAAGCCAACCACACTACATCCACAGAGTTTCGATATGAGCTTAGTTATTGTGTCTGTGTGTGTCCACGAAGGCATGTGCATCCTGTTTAATCTTGCTATTTGCTTGAATTAAATACACTACCTGTGTACAGCAGTACTGTCTTGGGGATTCCTGGATGTGTGGCTTTTAAATGAGCTCTCCTGTGAAATCATTACCACGTTCAGGAGAGTTGCACACCCACTGAGAGCGAGTACAAATACAAAGTATCATCGTGTACTTGCCAGTGCGCATTGCTCAACCATGAATTTAACATGAAGGCATGGAGGCAGAAGGACTTGGGGATGTTGCCTTTTCTGTTGGGGATTAAAATCTGCTACCTTACGGATGCAGCCACTTTGTTCCTGCCTCCTTATTGGTGCAGTGATATATTTATGTAAATGGATGGGGGGGGCCTCTTTGTTGTAAACATGAGTGTACTCTGAGGAAAGGGTGCCAGGGGTGCCACATTCAAGCAGTAACAAACTAATGTGTCATCATAATAACGTATACCACTTTCCAATTCAAAAATGTAGCATTGAATCATTCATCTGGATTATTTTAATAAAACTGCATGAGTTTTGAGTAATGGGTTGTGAGGTCGGGGGGGGGGGGGGGGGGGGGGGTGTTT
>JBBPCS010000130.1:16368605-16383882 GCA_037974645.1 Hollardia meadi
CAGGCGTTCCCTGAGTTATAAAAAAATTTTTTTTTTAAATGTTTTACAGTCAAGTAAGCAATAAATATAGCAATAAATTGATATTTGAGGAATCAACCTAAACACACACTTTATCTTCAGCACAACAAACTCCAAGGGACTCTCTTTTAAACCATTAAAATGCCATTATTGTCACGACATGGCCAAGTTAGACCTTAAAAAACACACTCCAGGGCGTTTCGGCACCAAGCCTTCGTCAGGGAAGGCTTAGCGCCGAAATGTGTTGAAAAGCGCCTTGGTTTTTGTGCTATTTCTGTATTTACTGTATATGTATCCCTTTTCAAAGAGCATCTCTTAGAAACTTGACTTGAGTCCAGGAATCACTCCTACCCTTATATGTTTTTTGATAACCTTTTCTTTGTTAACAAATAGCTTAAACAAAAATTACACTATAAGACAGCCCCAATGAGAAATGACTGCCATGATATCATCATACAACTGGATACCAATAACACATGGTTATCTTTACAAATCACACAAAAACCCACACAGAGTTAAACATTGTATAATTATACTTGAGAATAAGCTTTAATGCAATTATGGGGGTTTAACAAAAAGATAATGTAACAACAGATTTGCTCTCAGAAAGTAATAAGTAAAGCAATTACTTTTAAAATGAGTAATGAATAATGATTAATATATAACTACATGACTGAGTAATGAATCCAACACTGGCAGGTAGCAGAAGGACCCAGTCTTTGCACATGCCCACTGGCGTTTCCACCACTGCTGTTGTTGATCGTCAGTCAAGCTCTAAATGCAGCTTCTTGCATCTCAATGTGATTTCAATTATGATTTCATGGATGAATTACCCACAGTATCCAAGTATGCTATGAAACATATGGGTGACTCTACAAGTGACTTAATGTCCAGACCATAAACTGATGCTAGATGCTTATCCTTCACACCACATGGCTGTGCTGTGACTACGCCTCAAGATAAAAGGGTCAATTAGACGCTGGACAATCCAGGTGACTTTCAGAAAAATAAGACTGGAGGAACCTCAAAATGAGAAACTTTTATGAAGAGCACAGTTACAATTTTGGCATGAAAGATGCCAAATACGAGGGAATGATACAGGACGCACGTACGTGTGTGTGTGTGTGTGTGTGCGCGCGTGTGTGTGTGTTATGTTTAAAGCTACCAATAAACTTTACTGGCCTATCTATTTATTAAACGGAACACAATATATTGTGTTATAATTTTTTAAGTCTTACTTAATTGACGCTTTGCCAAAAAAATGTAATCCTTATGCTCACTTATATGTTGCAACTGTTTCAGAGAAAATTTTAGCATTTTGAATCTTAAAGAGGACAGAGGGATATAAATAGCACAGTACACAAGAAACCATTTTCTTTGCTGTGGTTGTGTTAAAAGAGGCCTGTTCATTTTTCCTGTTGCTCAATGTCTTCACTCCCCTCTGTTAGGGACGTTTCTAGTCTCTATAGACAAGGAGGTGGTGATGAAAAACCAACATAAGATTAAAACACGGTGTCTGAGGAATTCATCATTGTCTCCCCTGCAAATTTAACATATTACAAATTATATTACACCAAGCTTGTCAAGCATTTGGGTTCTGATAATTACTATGAAATCATATAGATGCAAGTGATATTAAATATTCATTTACTCATTCCTTAAGGAATAATAGTGATGGAAAAATATTGGAAGTTGTTTTCTATTTTTAATGATTTTCCAACAAAGCTAAAAAGCTTAGCTGTGATGAGATTCATATTTTGTCTGGCTGTGACGAGATAGAAACATGCAAAAGGATTTTTTTCTGGGTGTGGAGGTTGTGTTAAGACTTTCATATTAACCGAAGGAGTTAAGCATAATTCCATATATTTAAGAAAAGCAGTTCTACATTTCTAAGCCCTAACCCTCATTCACGCTCTAGCCGAAGAGATTGACATAGTAATAAACTAATGTTAATTAGACACACTTTGAAATTCTCCATTCTGCTCGTCTCCATGCCCTAGTGGAGCTGGTGGCTTATTAAATCATTTGCTGCTCTTGGGTGATCTTCTTTTGAATCTTGGCCTGACCCTCCGGGCACAATTTATTTTTATTTCAAAAAAATTTACCAGCAAATTTTGCATTAGTTCAAGAGAATTACAAATCATTATTACACAGGCAGACACTTCAAACATTTTGTTTAAGAGATTTCTACTCGATGAGGCATCAAAGGAGGTGTTCACACTGATGACTGTTACACTAGCACATATCTATTCATTAACACACTGAAGTTGGCATGATCATGTTTTGTACACGTCCACAAAACACCATCTATGGCAGCCATCTTTGTAAACTTTTTTGTTCTAGACAAGAGGAGGTTCTGAATTACTTCTACAACACAGATGTTGCCAATTATTCCTTGTCCTGTCTAAAAAAGAGGGGCTGCCTACTGTATACGACAGTCAATATCAATATGTTATCTTACAAAAGTTCAGCTTATCCACAAGGTGCAGCTGCTTCAAAAACCCCAAAGAGGCAACCCTTTTAGGAGCAGTGTATGGACCAGGAGAATGCAGGGATTGCCTACTTGACTTACTGACAGACACAAGTCACTGACTGGACCGTACTGCAAGAAGCAGTAACGTGCCACAAGGCATCGGAAATGCATAGAAGACTGGAAGTCAGCTACTGTCAATTACAATGACATGCAATGTTAATTATGAAAAGTTAAGAGGTGTAACTGCAAGCGGAGCACAGTGAAACAAGCATACCATTCTGGTCACAAAAAATGAAAGGAAAAACTAGGACTTAACCGTGATTAGCTTGATTTTACTTTATACTGTCTATGCAGCCTTCAAATGTGCTGACATTAGCTAGGGAGAACATAACTGTTCTGTTGAGTCGCAGTTTGTGGCAACATCTCTTAAAACACTTATTACTTCCGCCTATGAGGTTATGTTTTCGGTTCAGTTTGTTTTTGTTTGTTTGTCAGCAGAATTATGGGAAAACTCCCTGATTTCCATTAAACTCGTTAGAAGGGTGTAGCATGGACCAAGGAAGAACCCATTAAATTTTGGAGCAGACAAACGAACTGTACTGTATTAACTGGACTAATGCAGCAGGGTCCATTTGAACTGAACCAAATAGGTTAGGTGTGAAAGCACCATAGAAAAGTGTCCTGTGCAGGTCAACTGTAAAACCTTTGTCCATGGCAAATTGACTTGAATTTGTCACGAATGTGCGAACCTGTTGTAATTAAAGTGAACGGTGTGGTACAACGAATACAACAAAACATAATCCACCTCAAACATCACTGCATAAACAAATGTCGCAGCAGGTGTGTAAGAAGTAAACAATGTTTAAATTATCCTTTCTGTTTTTTTTCCAAGTCAATATAATTAGCTTTGGAAATATATCCAGGCATATGCAGTATAGTGGTTGCACTTGTGGCGTCTGTGGCTCAGGTGGTAGAGTGGTCGTCCAGTGATTGGAAGGTCGGTGGTTCGATCCTCGGCCCCTGCGGTCTACATGTCGAAGTGTCCTTGAGCAAGATACTGATACGGATGCTGCGCCAGCAGTGTGTGAGTGCATGTTTGAATGGTCACTGCCACTAGTGTGGGAATGGGTGAATGCTGACTTGTAGTATAAAGCGCGTGTTATAAATGCAGGCCATTTGCATAAATAGAAGACTGGCCTATTGACCTTGGTGGAGGTCTTTGCCTTCTGAGTACCTATCTAGGTTTCTACTTATTTGCCATCTAATTATCTTGTCCTGGAGTCCAATATAGGTCAGTTACACTAGTATTTTCTCTTGCCATGTCATTTGTTTTCCATTTTTGACCGAGGATTTTGTCAAAATTCTTCGAGCCATTTGAACCATCTTTATCTACCACTTCCGGCATTGACAGTATACTAGGCTTTCTAGCCCATTTTTGTTAGCATTTGATTCCTCTCTCTTTCTCTCTCCCTAGATTGAATTATAATAAGCTTTATTGGAATCAGAAACCTATATTGCCAAAACAGCACCGAAAATTATTAACAGACAGACAGATGATTAACAATAAATATATAATAATATGTAATACTAATAATATATATATAATATACAAAGAAGCATGTACTGAGGTTAGCATCACAGGCTGACTTACGTGCGAGTCACGCAAGTTTTAAATATAGCAACCAGTTGAAACACTCCATGGTATAAGAGATATTTTTAAAAATAAAACATTTGTGACCTATTGCCTTTTGGGAAAGTGTTTCTTCAGTGTTTGTATACTGTAATACAGACATATAAATATTATTAAATATTATAAATATTATAATATAAATAAATATTTTTCTAATCAGAAAGGTACACCAAAGTCATTGGCATACCCCGGCAAGAGGATTTTGTCTGTATTTGACACTTGCATTACTGTCTGTTGAAAAGAAACATATGCATTTGTTTTCTCTTTTTAGCGCTATAATGAACCTCTGCCGAACCATGACTTTGGTGTACCATTACAACATATATTAGACGATAGAACATCTAACATATGACATTATGTGAAAACATATTTTGTAAAATGGATTAATAAATTTGGGCCAGTAAAGAAGAAAAGAAGCCTTATTACTGCACAAGAAGGCCAACTGAGGATCCCCACTGGCTCCCCAAACAGCTGATTAGAGTTTAAGTCTCAGAAATGAATCTATGATCTTTAATACTGCCATCTAATTAGATGGCACATTCAACATGCATTGAACCAGTGAAATTGTGAGACACAAGAAGAGTTGTGAATAATTCTATTGTTAGTATTTCAGCAATGCCCCTGGCATGACCAATGGATCAGTAAGTAGCCTTAGTATCACTTATAGTGCTGCGACAGTGCTGTAACGCTGCGTGGCTTTGTCTCCCAGTCCCACAGAGCCACAGAATGCAGCGAGCTAGCTCAATTACCCTCCACCCAGAGGTGGCGAAACCTTTTGATTTGCCCTGCCTTTTAAATATCTACTGTGATTTTAATATTCTCATTCTCATAGTCTCATTAAGTACCACTGCCTCGATACTGGCCAGCAAATCTTAAACACAGAAAAAGATCACAGGCATGTCCAGAATCCTTAGCCTTAATGCCTTATGTGCAATAACAATGAATTCAAAAGATTCTGTAGTGAAACACACAACTCATTCCATCATCCGGCATGTGATTTTACTCTTAAAATAAAGACCACCAAGTGATCCAGACCATTAGTTAGTATCAAACTGTAAAATACAATTGATAAAATATTTGCAATAAAATGTGAATATTAGTGGTTAATATGCAAAGAACCAACATATCAGAAAAAAGATTACGTAAAAAAACACAAGTAGCCACAGAGGATTCTTAATATCATGTATTAAAAGTCGAGCTGAAATGAAAAATGTCTTTATAACCATTTTAGATCTTTTAGATTTCACAATATATGCCAAAGAAATTACAAAAATAACAAAAAACAAAACCTGAAGTTCTCTTACATCAGGTAGTACCAACCGTTTTTTATTAATAATATCATGACATCCACCCATCAATCCATCTTTAACGGCACATACTGTAGCTTGATATCTCATGTCAGAAGGCTGCAGCCGAAGCAGTTTGTGGGGCAGGCCACACAGATTGCTGTACAAAAACAAAACTTTATTTAGTGATTTTTGTGAAACTGGATCATATTTTATGGAGAATGTACTGTATTCCCTGTTGGATGCTGTGTTCTTTCCCACTTGAACCATGTTTGGTAAGTACTTTTAACATTGAATTGGCTGTGTTCAGTCAAAGCTCCCAATCAGGCAGTCCATTTGTTGGACATCTAGCTGCATGACAGGGTGCCTAACGCACATTCAACGTGAACGCTATAGGCTACTTAAAATCGCTCCTGCCTACCTGACTGTACAGGAAAGCATGTAAATATGCAGAAGAAAATAGCACTCTGCCAGTTGCTTCACGTGGACTGTTTACAGTGACAAATAGTGTTTTAAGTTTTGCCCTACAACATAAGAATATGAATAAGAGGAAAAAGAAAGAAAAGGAGAAAAAAGGAGGAACATATGTGGTGCCAAATGAATGTGGCCTGCACAATATCTTAATAATGGACATCAGAGTAGTTCCACATTTATTTAGGCTGCTGGCATTCCCTAAGCTATTGTACATTATACATGAAAAGAGAAAGAGGGAATTGAGATCTTATTTAAAAGTATTAATTTAACATTTATTGGTCTTGCAGTTAAGTTTTTTATTTGAGGATTTGGCAGTTATCTCCACGGTGGTTTTGTGCTTAAAAAATGTAAAAGCCCTTGTCTGAAATTTTTTTTATCTGACTTGCCTTTATAAAAGTTGCTCTGTTCTGGGGGGGAGGGGACTTGAATGAATTGTTGCAGTCAATTTATGTTCTTAATTCAGGGGATAAATGGTGTTGGAGTCCTGAATATCTAAGTTGTCAGAAATGTGGCACCTTGTTGAGACATGTTTGCTTCTGGAGTCAGTGCAGTAAAATCAAACTTTGTCGTCTGTTTCATATTAAGACTCTGGGTTTAAAAGCTTTCAGCTAGTCCGCTCAATTGTAATGCAATTTTTCCAGAGCCTTGTTCTCAATGTGACTCCTACATTTAAGGATGCAATTGTGTGGTTTATAACTTTGGCTCCCTGAAACAGTTGTCATCTGGTTTCATGTGACTTGCTCTCCCCTCCAAGGCCTCACATATAGATATGTTAATGAGTGAACCCTCAGAAAGTGAGATGTGGAAGAAAAAAAGAGACTTTTGCAGAGGAAGCTGTCGTAGTCATACTTACATTATTATTGCGCTTTTTTATTTAAAGAGCTTATATTTAATTGCTGTGCGATTCACAAAAAAGAGCAGAATTTTTCTTAAGAACTTTCAGAAAGAGATTCTGATCAAAACACAAGTGCCATTAGGACAGGTCTCTTGCTTGCTTCCATAGTGAGACCATTTCCACAACCAGTGACACTTTGATTAAAGAAAAATCAAATTTAATTCTTGCTGCTGTGGAAACTGCATGCTGTAATGCATGTCCGAGAACCACATAGAAGCATATGTTGCCTCCGTGATTCAGTGGGTATCTGGGCGGAGGGTTAGCACTGTATAAACCCTGTAGTTAGAAAAGAAGAAACATAAAGCATGAGCTTGTGTTCCACTCAACACAGGATTTACTTGAAGTTTACCGAGGACAGACAGAGTGACGTTAACGTAGGCAAGGTGGTGGGTGGTATCAGATTTTGAAGATGGCTATCTTCTGAAATAACAGAATATCAATGTCAAATTTACCAGACAACACTGGCTATTAAGATTGGGTTGTGAACAGTTTTATGTGGTACACAATATATACCCCTAAAAAGTACATTTCAACTGCAAGATTTGTGGTTTTCCTCGAGTACAACAAAGAACCATATTGGGGCTATTAAGGGGGTACATTTTTTTATGTGCTGCAAACATCGATAAAATATTAATATATTACTGCATGTGCCACTTTTCTATTAATTAAACTACATAGTCTAAATCATAAGTTAGACCAGTTTAGAGTAGTTTAGTGGATCAACAGAGTCGTCGATCTCATGTGTGTCTGACAGAACAATTATGTCACTATTTTAACCAATCCAGCTGTCTACACAGGCCTCATAACGACTCATTTTACTCGCACTTTACAGTACGTGCGAAACCAGAACCTGAAGCGTTTTTACCATTCAAGTCTATTCGCTTCCATTTTAAGCTGTTAATACAGTGATTGTGCGTTGGACTCTGAGAACTCGTAAACATTGGCGACCTACACTGAAGGAGGACTGAAGCTGCTGATGCTCTGCTACCATTCTGTTCGTGCTACGCCTGGTGTGTAGACGCAGTGTAAGGGTTGCTACAGTGTGTTTCCAGATTTGAAAAAATAACAGCATGTCCAAGTACTTTAAGAGAAACAAGCCATGGGAGGACAATGTGGTTTTCATTTTGAGTTGTGTTTAGCTTTCTGTTTTGGTCTTTTATTTTCTGCTCACCCAATTTGGGCTTAAAGAAAGGTCCAGTCAGGGTAACCGCAGGTTTTCAAAGACTGTTGCTTCTTTTCCTTGGTTTTAGCCTCGATGTTTGATATTGCCTCTGCTCTGTGGTGCTAAGTTCAAATTATGCCCAATTTATCAGCAAGTGGATGGTGATAATCAAAGAGGAAGTACTGGTCTGTGTGTGCGTGTGTGTTTACTGTGCACCCCAATTTCAGGGCTCCCCCCTCCTTTTTCAGGAAGACTACACAGTCCAGGGATGTCAAATTTGCTGCTATGCATCTCGTCCTGTTGAACTGATGTTATATTCCTATGAGTTAATGTGTTAAGAAAAATAAACCACCTTGTAGGTTTGAATCTGTATTCATATGTTATCAATATATTTAAACCAGTGGCTTAGATCCCCTTTTCTCCACTTCCTTCATTTATGAATTACCTAAGATACAGGTCGAACTGATAGCACACCTGACATTTTAAATGTTCCGGCACATGTCAATCAATAAGCATATCTTTGGGTTGAGGTATGTTTAGTAGTAGTAGAGCAGTGGTCTGAAGTGTTACCAGCTACATGTGATACATAAACATGTTCAGACCTCCCCCTGAATCAGGTCAAGTTACAATCAATTAGGTTCTGTTTCTCTAGGGACTGTAAACAATCAATAACCTTTTGGTACACATGGGTGGGATCCCCCACAAGTGATTTATACTTTGTTAGTGTCAGTGAAGAGTCTCCCTTGTTCAACCTCTACATTGGAGGTTGCTTTTCCTGAAGGCCGAATCCATGCTGGTGTTCAGTTATACCACCATGTTTCATCAGAATGCAAAGAAAAAGTTTTATGCGCCAATCTCTAGCACACATCCTGTCCAATAGGTTCTCAACCTCTGGTTCCTCCTTTCCCTTTCATGATATTTCCTTTTTATTATGCGCTTGGCTCAATAAATAAGTGATTAAGATTGCATTTGTTCATTTGCACAAGAGTAAAGTTGCTTCAAACATTGACTTGATGCCTGGAAGCACCGCAAATCAACACAAACATAGATGAACAAATGCAACATACAGAAATTTGATGATTTTTGATAAATTGCCAATTTGCTTTGATTACAGTTTAAGCAAAGGCATCTGCTGGCCTGTAAGGCAGTCAGCAGGGATTTGCTTTATATTGAGGTCGTATGGCAGGCCACTATTCATTCCTGTTGAGAAATGCACACCCCTAGCAGCATGTGCACTAGGCTCAGGATGAGGAACAGTGATGGCCAATTAAACAACACAATTCACACTGTTTTCGCACATTTTAAGTTGCATTTCCTAACACGAGGAATGGAGGCTCTAAAAACAATCCAAATTTGGGCAGGAAACCACACAGTTTCACTTACAATTAACGACTGTGATGAATGAAATCAGCTACAGCTGTAAAAAGATTTCTGAGTGTACTGACAAAAAGAAAAGAACAAGATGATATCAGTCTAGAGCTGGAAACTGGTGCAAATGGAATTCATCCTAATCCATCAAAAGCTACAAACTGGTTTTTCACACTTGTATGAGTTTATTCAAAAGTCCCCTCAAGCATTTTCTAAACTTGAGTGAATGACATCATGTACAGTAGATGCTGCCTGTTCAGTCATTCATTCTCCCACCTCCCTGTCTTCAGTGCCAGTCTTCATTAATGTGACCAAGATGTCATCAACTGATTTAATTCCTCTTAATATCACTGTATCATTTATAATCCCCCCCCCACACACAAACTGGAAATGAGTCCCAGCTGGGCAGCTTGAACACCAAAGGAGGTGACGAGAGAGACTTGTAGGTGGGGTAGGCATAGTTGGGTGGGTTGGTGGGGCAAGGGGTAGAGTGACAGGCTATTTAGACGTGCTACTTCACTTTGCATTAGCGTGTACAATATCATGCATGGAAGCCAAAGTGAGCCCAGATTTCAGGCAATGTTGGTCAGGCCTGGAGCAATGGATCACTTACCTTAAGAAATCAAAGTCAATGGCAAAGGATCTGATCTGGAGGGAGGCCCAGCAGTACAGAGAGCAAAGTGTGAAACCTGGAGAAAGAGAGACACTTATTGAGGAAATCCATTACCACTGGAGAAACCAACAAGCATGAAAGGAGCTGTCTTGTTAAATTGGCTGCTTGATAAAGCAGGTCTTTGGCTGGGGAGCCACTCAGTCAACACTAGTGACACCAGACACAGGAAAAAAAAGAGAGGCCTTCATTGATACAGTGAAATGTTGAGTCACTGCAGTCCACCCTCTGTGCTTAATTAAAAGAACGGGGTTCTTCAGTTATTTTCAATTTTACAGTAGGACATGAATATAGTAATATAGTACCTTTTTGCAGGCAATCCAGACATTCAAAAAAAAAAAAAGCTAGTCCTTTCGTAGGTTTGGAGCAGTTTAAAATCATGGCATACAAATGTCCGTTTGATGCATTACCAGGCATAACGAGATACAGCAGGTCCCCAATTAATGAAAAAATCCACATTTGCACTGCTTTAAAGATAAACAGACAGAAGAGCCAGGGAATCAAGCATGAATTATTTGCATCTTTACCGGTGTTGGGTGTCACATAATTCAAGTAATGATTTATTTAGTTTTCAAATAAGCAATCTGTCACTTTTAAAATATCACCGCATTTCCCCGTCTTAAATTGCCATTAAATAAATGTTGAAACATGATGTATGACTATACGCCTCTTCTCAGATTGTTAGCAGCAGGGAAAAACAGCATGTGGAGCCAGCATATTTTCACATTTAAAGGTGCAATTTGTAATTACCAGCCACATGCTCCAAACGACTAGGGGTCAGTGTTTCACCCCTTCTCTGTGTATTTTCTGGCCACATGCTCCAAATGAACAGGGGGCAGCGCTTCACCCACAAACCCTACCCCCCAAACGCACCATCCCACTCCCTCACAATGTTTACAGTGAATCTGCGCCATGGAGTCGTCAATTTAGTTGTTTTTTTTTTTAAGGGGTAGAAGCCAGAGCTACTCTTTGTTCATACCTTGTGCAAGAAATTCATGATTTACTAGTTGAAGCAATGACACTTTTCTAGGTTGTGTACATTTAGACACACTGAATAAACAATGCAATGTCCTCAAAAATGTATAGCGAACGTTTCAAACCTCGAATCCAGACTCATCTCATAACACTAATGTCAAGTGTTGTGAATAAAGGTAACTTCTAACTGATAGCAGTGCAAGAATACGCAAAATTCGACCACAATGCTGCAACTCCAACAACCGGTCAAAACAACACTGCTATATTATTTCAAGTGTGGCGTCTGCCATAAGTGCCGATCACGTGGGTGCTCGAGCAGGTTTGATAATGGTCTTATGCCACTGTGTAGGAATAATACCATACTCAAAACAACACTGAAACAACTCATATAACACGTTAAACAACCTCAGAGATTCAGTACTTCATTGGTAATTTCATTCCATTCAATTCCAGCAGCTTTTTCCAGTTTGCATTTATCTATTGCATGTTTCACCTCTTTCTATAGAGGAATTTGCAATCAAGAACACATTACAATTATTTAAATCTGCTTCCATGTCCGATTCCATCACCTCTGGTAAACTAGTTATTTCCATCAAAAAGTTATCATCAAATGAGCCGTTGCAGCCAGAAAACAAATCTTTTTCCCACTTTAGTAATACAACTCCTAAAGCAGAGCTACATTCACCATTTTCAAATTTTACCTCCATGGGCAATTCTTTTGACATTCTGGGACCCAATTTTTTTTAATTTCATTCCAGAACTGTTGGGGATCATGAGTTTGTAAATAGTCAATATGCAGTGACAGACCTCTATTGAAATGCGTTTCGCGGTGCGTAACTTGCTTTTCCTTAAATTCTTTTTCCAGACCTACTCTCAGCTTTTTATACTTTTATCTAAGGAATTTTTTCTCGGCTGTTCTTAGACTGACCCATAAAGCTTGTAGGTCTCGTTTCCAGTATTGTTTGTAAGATTTACTGAAACCTTTATGAATATTAAATTTCCTCCCATCGCATTTATTTTCTTCTATATATACACAACCACACAATCTATCATACCAAACATCCAAATTTCTTTGATTGTTTTTAACATACCCCAGTAGCTCAATTAATTCTAGCAATATAGCATTACTTTTACTAGACAACAAAAAGGAATCAGGATGTCGCCTTTGTGATACAATATTTCTAATATGCGGTAAATGTACATTTAACAAAATATGGTTTTACTTGAAACTTTAACATTAATAAAGAATGGTCTGGCAATTTACATCCATCATCCAATAAAGAGAAATCCTCTTCTCCTAATAACATTGTGTTATTGTGAAAACACAAAACCTAAGTTATTTAAACCAAAATCATGTCATCTACTACGGCTTTTGAGACAGAGACTGAAGTGAAATGCTCAGAATTATTCTACCATTGCGCACACAACATTTTGCATCTCTCAAAAATTCAATTAATATTTCTCCATAGTTATTAATGGTGCTATCTAAATTATTTATTTTCGGAATGTTCACATTGCTAATGTAGTGTGTGTGTGTGTGTGTGCGTGTGCGTGCATGCGTGCGTGCGTGCGTGCTTAGGGCACCCAAATGGACATCAGTAGGCCTGATTTCAATCTGTACGCACAACTGGATTACCAACAGTGGAATAACTCTGTATGTTCACACTGAAATAAAATGAAACTATGGCTTCCGAGAAGTCAGAGAAGAAAAAAGTACTTCAGAAGACTTGTACAGTAAGAGTGACAAGCCAAGAGGTCTGCTGAGCTAGTTGTCATTATTTACTGTAACTTTGAATTGACCTTCGTTGCATGTCCTGTGTATGTTTTTGATTTTGAGAGATTGGTTTTGGCAACCCCTCCAGTGGACCAAGGTTAGAGGCATCAGGTATGCTCAACCTGCAGTCTATGACCACTGACCCTTTAATCGTCTTGGCTCACTTAAGCTGCTGGTGGATCCCCCAGTAGATTTGTTTTTAATGCGCTGTGATTTTTTTTCTTCCTCCAAAGCCCCCCTTTTTATCTTCTTCCTGCTGTGTGGCTGAAACCCCAGTGAAGCCATGGCAAGCCTCAAATCCCCCACATCAGGACCAGCAGGAAAGTACAGCTCAATCAAATCCTGATAACATCAACTCTACTGAATTGATTAAGAAAACTATTGTTTGCATGCACTTTTCAAACTGTTTAAAATAAGTTTGTGTAACACTTCACATTTCCTTAATTCACTTTGACTGCTTTACAGGTAAGTGGTGAAAAATGCAGATGCAAGATCTGTATTTGACTAAGTAAGAACAGAAGATGTATGCTGCATACTCTATATGCAGATATTCAGTAAAATGGAGTGCTTTTGATTCTTGATAGGCACCTATAAGTAATAGGATTTTCAAACATTATATAGTATTTTCAAATTAAGCTCAGATACGCACACACAGATTTTCTTAAGGATACTATTTCTACATATATAGGTTCTGAGCCCAACAACTTCTTGGTTTTGCCCTTACAGTATATGGATCATTTCAAAAGAATATGTTCCTAATTTATTTATGATCTAAAGACAGCACCTCACCATTTCAACGGCACTCTTGAAAACACACATTTTTGGAACTGACTGATGCAATTCAACTTTCCATAGAATGAAGATTGGTCTTTAAACCCCGTGCAACTTAGCAGAGTGTCACACTAATGACCTCCAATCTAAACCTCTTTACTAAAAATCCAAGGAAGTAGAGAAAAATACCTTCAGAATAACATTGACATAAGAATTAGAACCTACTAAAAGCCAATGCTTTATTGTAAGGCATTAGCTGTTCACAAGGAACACATTTAAATAAAATTACATTTGCAATGAAACATTATCAATATGAATCAAAAACATGGTTTACCTATTATTAGTGCTGACATTAAAATTAGAGGGGAAAATATATTAAAAGCTGATGTTCTGTCTTTAAGGTTTCTTATTTTCCCAACATGGATGAGTTTTCAAATCTGCTGGTTTGCAACTTTAACCATCCTTCGCTTCATAATCAACATTTTACCATTTCCATAAGGTAGCCAAACTTTTTACTCCAGTTTGTAGCAATGTTACTAAGACATAATGAAGGATCTCAATGGAACCAAAATTCTGTCATACTTGCCAATACTTTGAATAAATACATATACCTCTTATTTTCCAGCAACCTCCCCCTATTTTTATTGGTTCACCAATCAAATTCTATTCTCGATCAGTTCACTCAAGAGTTGGCGTGTCCTGCAGGATTCTGTTCTAGTAAATCCCTGTCTAGAGAGAAGTGTGTCATTCCCTGGAGTGCTCTGATTTGTGCTGAGGAACACTGACTTCATTCCTTTTAATTATGCCTGTTGAAAAAATAGCATGTATATTGCAGAGCTCCCCTCTCAAACGCAGGTTTGAGAGCTGGGATTTTGAGGGAAAGGCATGGACAGAAAGAGGTATTGTTGTTGGGTGTAGGTCCGTGCTGCTAGTCTGCTGCTCCCTAGAACATTCCATGGTGTCACATAATACTGTCAGTTTCCTGTTGGAAGTGCCAGCCCAGAAAGATTGAGTGTGCTTGCAAACTTGAGTGTGCGCCTGTCTGTACAGTATATGTTAGTTTGTACATGTGTATATGGCATCTCTGTATCACCTTCTGCATTATTTCCAATTTTGAAGACCTGAATTTCCCCTCATCTGCTAGTGCTGTTTTACTACTTGAGAAACAATTAGAAAAGGGAGCATTTGTGAATTACCAAAAATGTGCATTTATGTGTCAGAACACTCGGAACAAAGTATGATACATCTCCTGTGGAGGGAAGGGAAAAGTTTTTTATAGGGTGCTCCACACTGAACACAGTCATCTGTTAAACACAGCCAAAGAAATAACTCACCTGCCCTCTACTTGGAATTGTAAAAAGAATTGCTCCCTCTGGATGTCACCAATAGAAAGGCCTTGGACACAACCTGCTATTTGCTTTGCATTATGCTCAGGTCAATACAGTGCAACTGTGTTCTGAATCAAGAGAGGTGTCCACATTAAAGACATTTTTTTTCTAATCACTGTTAAGATCATGAAAAGAACATTTTTGTAATAGGATAATACATACATACATTTCGTCAGTGCTATTCACATTTGACCTGATACTCCTGTACCTCCCCTCCCAAATCACTGATAAGTGAAACAATACTCAAATAGGTTGTTAGTCAACACACACACACACACACACACACACACACACACACACACACACACACACACACACACACACACACACACA
>JBBPCS010000130.1:16383982-16396223 GCA_037974645.1 Hollardia meadi
ACACACACACACACACACACACACACACACACACACACACACACACACACACACACACACACACATACAAACACAGGAAAAACACAGAAAAAACCTGAAAAGTGGCCAGTGGGGGGAGAAACACCCTTAAACATTATGCAAGTGAAAATGTGTAAATTAGACTTGGCCCAGTGCAGTTTTAGGGCTCAGTATGCAGGCTGAGGAGACATTAACGAGGAAGGGGAGACTCTGATTTAGAAGAGAAGCAGCCCCATGCCACACAAGGAAAATAAACTAAAATAATAGTTCTCAAGGATGTAATTAAGAGAATTGTGATTCAACAATGAGGTAACTATCGAGTGTTCAGCCACAACAGCCTGCTAAAAGTCAAATTTAAATATATGATGACATCATTTATGTTTAACTGAGTTTTCCCTCTTTGGCTCAAGTCTTATGGCCCTTAAGAAACCTGCTATCAACTGAGACAGCCCAGTGTGAGCCTGTGCCGGTCTACATGGCAGGGGTGGTTCATACTGTAGTTATTATACAGTTTATGTACTGTATGTGTGGACAGCGGGAAAAGCAGGAATAATATTTGAAAGTGACATAAAATGGTCCCATATATAAAACTAAGAATGATCAGCTCCAATTAAGGACTATGGACCATGTAATTCATGGATTTTTATAGATATATAATTTTGCAAACAAATGGAGCAAATTTTAAAATTGCGTTACTTATAAACAAAATCAGTTGTGAGGAATATTACCACCACAGTATTGATTCGAGTATTTTCTGATGCTAACCTGGTCTGAGTGTGTGAGTATGTTAAGGCACTTCACCAGGGACATCAGAGGTCCAGGTTTGATATGCATCTGTTCATAAATCACAAAAGAGCAAACCACTCACTTACACTTCCCTGTGTTGGTTAATAAACTGCAAATCATAACACTGTCCCTAAGCGTGCCAGCGGTAAATATGGGGAGCGACAAGCAACAAACATTTATTTCCTTGTGTGTCTGCTTCAGATTTTAATTAGCCTTTTTTTTAACCTGTGAACCCAAAGCCTCACCCCTGCTGTAAGACGCAGAATTCATTAAGTTGTTTTCTGCCCTCAGATTTTCACACTACGGCTTTGAACATCTGCACCCTGTCATGTATCATCCCATTCATTTCTACTTAATTTGATCCTAATAAGCGCCTACATGAGGAGCCAGATGTTGCTGTTTCGACTGTGGCACTGAAAGTTTTGTTTGAGGGGAGTTGTGCTCTGTGCCTGGTGGGCAGGGAGGTGCATGTTTGAAACCACTCACTCATTAATATGTAGAATAGTTTTTTGTGATTTCTTATTTTTCGAGATATTGGTTTTTACTTGTCAGTGCACACAGAAATCCATCAACATTTGACAAGGTCCCTCAGGGTAAGCCTAAGAACTTGCTTTTCATTTTCATTAATTCCAAAAGACCTGTTTACAAGAAAATCATCAAACGCATACTTGTATCAGCCAAGTAAGACCTAGTTTAAAAGACACAACTTCAGAGTTTCCTCTTGGAGCAAAAGTTTAAAATAATGGGATAGAATTTCTTTATGAGAGGGATCAGTGGCATTTTGGGGGAATCAATGTGGGTGAGAGGATGTTCAGTGGGCAGAACCCTGGGAGCAGGTCTGATTATATTCTGTGGTTAGAGGACCCTGGTAAACTTGACTGCTAATCAGCACCATATGCCAGCCTCTGGCCCTCATTCTCATCTTGTCATTTCAAGTGGCTCCTAGACATGGCTCCTGACATGCCCTGGATTCAGCCACAGCAACTAGCAGCCTGGCATGTGCTAATGAGAGAAGTGGTGGATGCCGAAGAGTCTCATGTACCCCAGAGATGCACAGGAGGATGGGCAGAAAAACTAAAGCCTTAGTCATATGACCCCTTTGAGTGGGCCTCTTTACCTGAAGAGGGAGTGGTAGTGGTGCTGGCTGCAAACCCACAGGATAGTGTGTGTGTCTGCGTGTGCATGTGTGACAATTGAGCATGGCTCTTGGAGAATATACTTGGCTTCTTTGATCTGTGTAAAAAGCCGATTGTCAAACACTGATATCTCAATACTTTTGCATCTTCCTTTTGGGAAACCGATGATGCAATCTTTATCCTTGAACACGTTTCTTTTTGTAGGTTTCTTGTAGAGTAGCTTTCGGAATCTCAATCACACTCAATCGCTTCTTTGTAGTCGTAACCTGATTCCAAAGCTGGAGGTAAACAGGAAAGGGTCAACCTGGAACTGACACGGAGCAGTGGAGCCTTTCCATCAGCTGAGCATCAAATCAGGTCAACCTAAATAACTCCCTTGATTATAATTTCTATACCCTTTTGGGTCACGGGGTCAAATGTGTCGTCTTGCCGCAGATCATTCTTACACGGGAGGAAAACTGAACTAGGATGCTTGAGGGTCTAGAGCTGAGGGGAATCACTAACTCTTCTGTTTAAGCAGGCATCTGCTCCTATTTAACCCCAGGCCACAGCGGCACTCTGGGTAATCAGAGTTACCACTGTGTTTTACTTGCTGCCTTTGCAATAAGGGAGAATACATCACATTCACACATGCAAGCAGCTATTCTCTCCACAGGGCTGTTGTGGTTTTATGACAAAACACTGCCACTACGCAATGTAATCAGTCTGCACTACTCCAACACGGCAAAGAAACTACAACAGTGTCATCGAAGAAGCTCTGACTGAGTGCTCTGATGGAGTCTTTTGTCTAATCGCAAAGCTGTTTGTACTGAGTCCCAGACCAGAGCCGCCACCGCTCCTCTCATGCGCTGTTGTCATTCAAAGTGACTGCAGCTTAGTGTATCTGTCAGCTGACTGGTTTTTCATTGTTTTACACGCTTGCAGACTATGCCTGCGAGAGAGTGAGTGCAGACCCCTCAGGCAAACATCATGTCAGTCAGCTTTGTTCTACAGGATGCTGGGGCTCCCTCAGCTGCTGCTTGGCTCCTCTGCTAACTGGGGAAGTCAAGGAGATTAAATGAAACATCCTGAATCTCATACTTCCTAATGCTTTGTGACATTCACACTCTGCCGAGACTGTAGGCGTGCCGACACAAAGGAAAAGCGACAAAACAAATAGTGCCTCTCTGAAAAGGAATCCATGCCACAAGACATGTGTACATCATTTACACTGATGTAGTCTGACAGAAGAGGGATTTTTCACAAGGCTACCTTCAATAAATTATGGAGAATGTTTTGAGTGGCATTTTGATATTTAACTTGGCAAAAGCACTGCGTTATGACAGTCAACTTGTAAGTTCTCAATAAAATGTGCTTCCTGATCAGGATTGTGCAGAATGTTTTCACATATACAAAAAAATAAATGTTATACATTTATATTATATAAGGGCTTGTTTTTTTACATAGCATGTAATAGTATATTCATTTTTGAGCTAGCTTTCTGAGATATGCCTGATGCCTGCGCTCACGAGGCCGATAAACAAAATTAAATTTTTTTTATTTAAAATAATAAGTGCAGAGTGCAGATCTACAGAGAGCAAACAGACAATACACATTTTTTTATGTTCAAATACTTTTGTGTTCAAGTGAATGCCTTAGTTTTAAATAAATGTTCATTTAATTTCAGCAATTTTGTGTCTTGTTTGTTATTATTATTAAATTGTTGTATTTTATCTGATGAAAAAACAAACAAACATGATATTGGCATCATATATCGGCCATCGGCCGCCCTGCTCTCTGAATATCGGTATCGGCATCGGCCTTTCAAAACCCATATCGGTCGACCACTATACTGTTATATGAATTAGTAAGGACCAGACTGTAGTCCCAAGTCAGTCAGTCCGATCAACTCAGGATCCCTGACATCGGGGCGCATGTCCCGAAAGAGGAGGTCCATAGCCCAGCTTTGTTGGAGGCTGTGGCTGTTGATCTTAGTTAGCACGTCATTATGAATCAGAAGAATGCTTAGAATTGAGGTTTTCAAGGTAAAGCTTTGTGAGTCATTCACCCATTGCTGCAAACCACCATGTGTGCCAAAAATTTTTTTACAAAATGTACCCTAAAAACAAGAACAACTACGACAAACAAACTACAAATGAAATGATGGAGATGTGAATAGGAGGTTTGGGATATTGTGGTGGACACAGAGAGAAAGAAAAGGAGAGATGACAGTCAGATGCGGAAAATATAAATGTCTGAAATGGTCATTATTATTTCATACAAATGCCTTTTCTTTGCTTGAAAAATTTAAGCTGCAATGGCAGCACCAACACTGCACATGTCAAAAGAAAGCCCAGGGACCGCAGATGATTTAAGTGGGAGAGGAGAGCATATGCAAAAACCACATGTGTAACAGCCATCAGTAAACAGTGAATATGTGGTAAACTTGGCAGAACACTGACATTTTTTAGAGCACAGCCAGGGTGTTAAATAAGGGGCCCAGCTAGCTCTTTTCTTATGTCAAGCTCAGGACGGTCTGTGTCTGCACTGCTCTGAATATTGTGAACCATAACAAGATGTCACAGCAATTTGACAATGCTAATTTTGGATCCTTTACAGGTCAGTTCTGAATTATTTTATTGTGTCAGTGTATGGAAGATCCGGTGCAAATGCAGATTGTAACCAAATGAACACCCCTCGTCTCACCCTCCCCTATGGTGGTTGCTAAAAAAGCGAAAGACCCTTCTCTAGAGCCAGTGTTTACTTTGTCTGTTCTGGACTACTGTAGAAACATGGCAAACTCCGTGGAAGAGGACCTGCTCTTTTGTAGATATAAGCTCATTCTGAGGTAACAAAAACACAACCATTCTTAGCTTCAGGTGATTAAACACTCATGGAAAAATAATTTGTAGATTATAGATTATTATGCTCAATTTCTGTTCCAAAATCCAAATCCACACACTTCTTTAAGTGGATCTTTAAGTGTTCAAGAGATAAACGCTAAATAAAAAATATAACTATAAGGAAAACTATCACAAACTAGATGAAAACTAGAAGTAAAGAACTGACCATGATGAGACAAGCCAACCACACTCAATGTATGCAAGTGCCAAGAATTTTAAGAAAACACTATTTCCTCATAAATTTATTCAGTCTCTGTGGTAAATATTTCTTAATTGAATTACAGAACAGGCAACTGACAATTGTACCCTTTATTGATCTTTTCATTTCATGTTTCCTTGCCAACACCAGCCTTACTCCTGTAGGCCAGACCAAACAATCAATTTATAACCAGCTCCGAGAGCAAACCTTTAAAAAAGTCTTTAAATGCAGAGCTTTCTAGTTAAAATATTGATCAGATCCCAGTCTCCATATTGATTACAAGCAGCTGAACTACAAATCACAGTTTAATTCAAAGCATACACTATAAATCATACATTATGCTAATGACAAAATGTTTTTCTTAACAAGGAATTTCAACAAGCCTCAAAATTTCAGTCTTGAGTTTTTAAACCACACTGCCAATTAGACATGCTTAGTAGTGGACCAGCGATGTAACATCATTCAGCCAATAACCAATAAAAAGAAATTCGCGTATATTGCTGTATTCTTTAGTCATTAGTTCACAGGCCATCTGTACATAAAAATAAACAAGAAACCTTCTTCTTGCCTGTGTAGGATTCTCACAGTGGTGGTGCCTTTGATGTGTGGCCCTTGATCTATTGGGCCCATGGTGTCATATCCCCCTGTGATGTGGTGGATTAATTAGGTGGAACGGGTATTTATCCCTTAAAATCATAATACTAATTTACCCAATGCAATGTGGTGGCTCTGTGGGAGGCAGCAGTGGGTCCAGTTACTATTAAAAACGCTTAGCCTTCACATCATCTGATGAGCTCCGGCACTGAATGAATCACAAATCAGTGGAGACATTCAGCATGTAGAAATGCCAACTATTAACAAGAAACAATTATATCAAGATTGACAACAATTTTGTTACTTCTTCTTACAGAGCATTTTCTGCACAATATTTTAAATATTTTATAAAGTATAAACAAAGCCAGAAAATTGCAACAGAAATGTCTTTCATATCCTCTCTTCATTTTAACTGAAACATTAGAAAGCCCTTACTTTGTGCCAGATTTTCACAAATTCAGTGATAGAGATTGGGAAGAGTGACTGAATGAGTGTCATTCAGAATTTTACTGAGTGTCAGTAAAAAGTGAGAATATATAGGAAAAAAAAAGTGTGTATATAGAGGTGAGACAGAGAGGAAGAAAGACAGAGGGTGAGAGAGAGAGTAGTAGCTACCAGTCTGTCATTAATAAACGTCATAAAATGTAAAATAATACATATGTAATGAAATTGCTGCCACAGGACGGCAGCAAGTACATAGAGAGACCGAGCAAGCAAGAAAGATAGAGAGACAGTCTGCAAAGCAGACCTGCCAAACCTTACAATAAAATCTTTCCTTGGTTCTTTGTGTCCAGACCAAAGATAGTGTACATTGTCCATCCCTGTGTACAATTCTGAAGCGTAGGGCCCCTGGTTGCCCAGGCTGAATGCCTCAGCCTGTTCTTGTGCTCTGGTCTGTGAATGCTATCTCAGAGAAGCAGTGCCCAGAATGCTGCCTATTCCCACACCCTGCAAACGTGACCAGGGGATAAGGAAAACACAATTGATAGAAAGTGTATTCTTTTCCATAGGTTCCCACCAGCATGTCGCTAACTGTTTCCGGTACCTTATCAAAGAACAAATGCCTTTGAAACAGGGAAACAAAGCATCAGGCTGCATTGTTGCCTGCTTTTTGACAGGAATAATCTGGCTTTTCCATCACCCACCAAACATTCTTGCTGACAGGGCCATGGAGGGAGCCAGCTATGTGCCATCTGTCTGTTGCATACAACACTAGAAGCATGAGGCATTAAACCCACAGTTACTTCTACAGAACTGTCTCTCAACTTAAATTTGTGGTGCCACTTTTTTTTTAAAGCTTTCCAATGCCTATACATATTCTTTAACAATTACAAATATGCACTGAAGAGAATTGCAGCAGTTCTTCAAGAATCCCCAAGCTTTTTGTAATGATCTTGTGATAGCTAATATGATTCAGAATATCCCATCCTTTTTTCACACCAACAGTGTACACTACCATTTTCCAGCTTAACCCCACAGTAGAGTACCATCTACTGGCTGCCTGTGGTACTAGATACATAATCAACAGCTACATCTCATCATCATCTATTAAGCCAAACATAAGGAGACAAAACAACAACATCTGTGAACTTTAAACATCATATTCTGTAGAAGTGCCTTTTAATTTAAAACCTTGACTTAAATAAAGCAAATAATTATGTTTATCATCATAAATCAAAGGAAGTTGATCTTAAAATTAAACATTATTTTGTGACAAAGCACAATTTTTGCATTGTCAATCATGTTATACCTAAGTATTTAGGAATCCGTTTAATTTATACACTTTTCCTTCAGTGAAGTTACAATGCAAAGCACAAATTGTGAGATCTTATACGAGACACGAAAACTGCTGTATTGTATGTTAGTTGAGTTATTTAGAACTGAGCTACTGTAAAACAAGAAAACTCACTATATTTGACTTGTATACAAGAGGGTGTCAAGAGCCCAAAGATGATGAAATGGAATTTTAAATTTTCACTAAACTAAAATTTTTACTAAAGAAAATAATATAAAAAATATTTTGCCAAAAGCCAGAGATACTGCAGTATAGGACTAAAAACACAATCCCAATCACTATTATATTGTGTTATTGTATTTATATGTAATCATATAGTACAGTAATTTAAATGTTATCCCTGAAATACCCTTACAATGTTGTTTATTATTAACAAGATTGTCCTTACCATATTTATTGCCATCAAGAGGTGAATTTGCCATGTAAAGCAGTACAGCCCATTTTCACCCTCACCTATTTTGCTGAATATGGAACACTAATAACACTTGTGTTGTCTGTCTCTTGGGTTGAGGAGGTGACAACCTGTTTCTGAAGACGGGAGGGAGATGTCACTGGCACTTAAAGATGAATAGATCAGTAGAAGTGTCACTATCCTTCCTGGCTTATGACACACAGACCAATGATAATTACTCACGAGATGACAGCAACTGTGAAAAAAAAAAAGAAAAGCTAAAACCTTGTCTGGTAATTTCCAAAATCTAAGTGGATTGCAAATCTGATGGGAAATTAAGTATTACTACCACTAATAAATTATATAATCACTCATATTTCACTTTTTTTTAACACCCCATGCCTTAAAAAAAAACATGCCATATACAAATTTGCTAATTTCTAAAAATTAATGAAGCAAACGAAAAACAAAATTTACATTAAGAAACTGGTAGAAATGTCCCCAATTTCCACATCTCACACCCTGAAACTGATATGACACAGGCTTCACAACATGTAAGATTTTAGTGAATCCTGTGAAACACATTGACTTGCATGTGACAAAGGACATAACAAACCTAACAATGCCATTTACAAAATAAAATGAAGCACAAAATCAATAACATCTCTAAATTTGCTAGATTTCAGAGTGTCAAACTCCTCAATCTTTGTAGTAATTAAATTGCACCACATATCAGAAAACATCCATCAATTATGCCCGTAAAGGAATAAAATCTCACTGGGCCATGGTCACAGAAATGTCTTTCTTTTGGGCACTATTTATGAATTCTGTTCAGATTAGTTGATTTGCAAAAGAAGGGCCATGAAAAACAAACTGACACTGCCATTGTGCCGCTGTACTCTTGTCGGTATCCACTGAGCCTCTGTGTGGGTTGCTCTGCATCCTCACTGCCCGAAGGCTGTTTTCCTAATCATATTAATGAGGGAGCGATGCTCCAACCGGTGCTGCGGAGACACCGTCTATACTCAAGGAGCAGTCCTATTTACACTGTACCTATACTAATCTGACAGCCTTGATCAAGGAACAGAAAATAAAACCCCTAAGGCCTCTATTGATCAACCTTGAGTCTTACTCTAACACTGTTGTGAGGGGCTGGTTAGCTATTACAAATGTTAGTGTGTTCAATGAATTATTTCATCAGAAAAAGAACGCTGCATTAAGTATTTATTCTGAAGTAAACTATTTCAAAGGGGTGTCTATGCTTTATAATCCCTGTTGAGATCAAGGTCCAACAGTGCAGCCTATTCTTTGTCTGCATCTACCTGTACCATTTGGGGCTAAGAGAGTGGAATCACAGTTAAGGAGGACGTCAATAGCAGGAAGTGTCTGCCAGTCTTTCAGGCTTTGAGGTAGGCTCCTCAATAGAGCAGTCTTAATCCTCTGACTGCACGCTCATACAATTGCAATCTTTGGAAAATCAACAGACTTTCATTATTCATGTCATTCAAAAACAGCGGAGGTGAGAATCCTGTGTGCCAGTTGTCTGTATAGGCCCAGGGGCTTATTCACCATCAGCCTCAATCTAAGAGGCAGCAAACTTTTATTTATGACCTCCTGGTTCATTAATGTGAACCTGCGAACGGCAGAAGAACAAGGCTGAAAACAACATCATGAAAGAGACAAAAGAACAAAATACAATGAAGCACAGTGTGTATTTGTTGTAAATAACCAGTAATATAATTACCCGAGGAGACCTGGCTTCTCACTGATTTCCTAAATGTTTACTAATGGACTCTCTCTCTCTTTGCCATTCTATTAGAGAATTGTTGAGTGTTGCCCTGGAGGCTTATATCTCTCCCAGGGCCATGGGCCTGGTTAATGGATGACCCACTTGTTAACTAATTGCTGTGGTGTCCCTGAACACAAAGGAAATGTTAAATTATGTTATGTGGCTGTTAGATAATGAGCTGGAGCAGGCAAAGCATTTATCCTCCATGCTCTAAGTACAATCCATAAATACAGTATTACTGTTGTTAACACCTTAGAAAGACAGAGGACTTTGTTTCCTCTGATTTTTACACCCAGGAGTTCAATAATAATAATAATAACCTTATTATCATCTTTTTTTCCCCTTGTGTCTGTGAACCTATTTCGGAACTGTAGATTATTTTTCTCATTCTTTAAAAGTTTATCCAGAAAAAAAGGCTAAACTATATCACAGTCATCTTGGTAATATGTAAGATGTCCACTTTTTTCAGGCCGCATGTCGTGCTGTGAGTCATCTTCGCTCTGGCAGCGCACACATGTAAATGTTGACCTCATAAAGAAGGAGGATCAGACAAATCTTGACAATGACCTATCACTCTGTCTTTAATGTCTCCTGTAGAGTCCAGGAGACGAGCACCTCAGAAAAGGAGGAGAAACTCAAGGTTTTAGATTTACAGTCACCAAACCTCAACAAAATCGGACCGATTCAAACCAAATGGTCAGCATATCCATTAAAAGCCCTCCTGCAAGAAAAGTTTGTTTAAAAAACAAAACAAAACAAAAAAACGTTAAAAAAAAATATCCAGTAAAGAATTATTGCAGCAAAGAAAAATTTCAAAGAGTTTCAATGAATCATTAACGTGTTTTTTGTTGATATTTCTGTTATACACCAAAATTGTTTTTTTTATCTTGATGTGCCAAGTTTACCACGTCCCTGAATCAAAATTTAATTAAATTGTAGAGTAGAACTCTGATGAAAATGCATATTTAAGTGAGTGTGACTCAGTCAGTGAACCCTTTGTGGCTATATTTTAGGATCCCTGAAGTACAGACAGCCTCCTCACCTCTTGGACCTGAAGCCAGCAGGGGAGAGGCCAAACGTGTCCAAAGAGTCTCTTTCACCCTCCTCTGAGAATTTGTTTTCACTGGAGGACATGCTGGAACACAGTGCCATGTTTGAATTCTACTGGCACTTTTTTTTCAAATAGTAGCCACAGCCAATTGGAAAGGCCTGGCTGATGATTTTATTCAATATTTAACATCGTAGGGCAGAATCTCTGGGAGCGTGGGATAAACAGCCAAGACTGCGTTGGGTATGAAATGAAATAAATAACAGATTTTTCTTAGATATCTTACAATTGAGACTAGCTAAAATCCCATTACATTACATTTTTCAAGCCCTTTTCATGCCCATGGTTTTGTTACAGCTTTATCATCAGTATCAGCAGCCTGTGTTTATTCAACCCTCAATTACCAAAGGCTCAGCCGGCAGGCCTTTAATTGATTACTTTAATTGATTGGTTGGGGGGGTAACCATGGCTGAAAAGCAGTTTATCTTAATCAGTTGAGAGGAAATTTAGAGAGGAGCTTGATTTCCTCCAGCTGATCACCCCTGTGTGGCATGAAAGTGCAGAGTGGAGGGGATGTGTGAAAATTTCTAGTTACACATCTAACACTAAGGAGTGGATGAAAATTTACCAAATGCATAAAGATGATAGATGGAACTTTCTTTCCTCCATCCAAACTGACGAAGGCAGACTTTCATTCTTGGACGTTTAACCCTTTGACATCAAACCAGATCTGGCAGATAAATGATGCTGATGCACTGAAACTATGCATATGCTGTTTTTTAAAAGAAACTTTCTTCAGAACATGCATCACCATGGTTCTATTCAATGCGTGATATAGTCAGGTGAAAAAGAATACAGTGTAGGTCTGTGATTTTATCACCTAGAATATGCATTTACCGACTTATGTTAAATAATTGATTTTTTGTGCAATTTTATTATTCTTTTGTTTATTTTTGGTGTTTTGCCTCAAGTATTTTATTTAAGATTTTTTCCTATTTTACAAATTAGTATGGCAAGCACACACAAAATGTCTTTTACATGTTCTTTTAATTAAATTAATAGCGCTTCCAACTGACGTTCCTGTTGAACTATTGGTATTAATAAAATGAAAATAAAAATGCAAGAAGAACATTTGAGAGCATTCACTGTCTTTTTGTGAACTTAATAGTGCTCCTGGCTGTTCACATACTTATACATGATTTATTTATTATAGATATTTACTATAAACACAAAGAGTAGTGTCCATTCTATCCATTATTCTCTACCTTATCCTTTTTTTAAAAATTAATGTTAAAGAAAACCTTCCTCCGCTTTATAAATGTGAGGAAAAGAATGCGTACAAAGAGTTTTAGAGCCTGTTCAGACTTCATATTAACATCCGTCCTGTGATCTGATCACAAATGGACACAGCTCTAGGTACAGGTGTGAATGCACCCATGAGGCACTGAGGACGCATTTGAGATCTGATTGCTCGGACCACATTTGGAGGTGGTCTAGGCCAGTGATTTTCAACCAGTGTGCCGCGGCACACTAGTGTGCCGTGAGAGATTGTCAGGTGTGCCGTGGGAAATTATCAGGGCGCACTGGATTATAAGGCGCACTG
>JBBPCS010000130.1:16396323-16408031 GCA_037974645.1 Hollardia meadi
TTTTGGTTGGTAGTGTGCCCCAGGATTTTGTAAATGTAAAAAATGTGCCACGGCTCAAAAAAGGTTGAAAATCACTGGTCTAGGCCATATGTGTTACATGTTTGTCCTCTCTTAATGTCTCTCTTAAAATAGTGAGCACAAAATCCCCAGACTCCCTGAAATATCATGCAATTTTGAGAGTTGTAGAGTGAGGATAAACTTAAGAAACTTTTCAAATCATCTACGGCAAATTCTAAATCATGCCTTCTTATAAATTTGGCATTAAATACATTCAGTTGTTTCTTTCCTTGTGGAGTGTCAGTTTGTCAGGGCATGACTGTACCAGCCTGTCTGCTGCTCAACCTGCAACCTTAAAAATCACTCAGTTATGTGAATTGTTGCATTAATTGCATTAAGAGAAACATTAGAAACTCTGTGAAACACTCTCTATGATAAATTCCTAATTATTTGGGCCTTCTTGTAAATTTGGCAGATGTTATACAAGTTATTTCTTTCTTTGTGTAAAAAAACCCATCTGTTTTTCTCAGTGATGTACATGTTTATTGCATACAGAGCGAGGAAGATCCGATCACAAGTGATCACTCGGGACACCGGTGGAGATGCATGTGAATGCCAAGTGTGAAGTGGTGGATGCATGACTGTCCACTTGTGATCGGATCACCCAGGACACTTGCTAATACCATATGTGAACAGATTGTTAGTCTTAAAGCTGCACATTGTTTTATGTATCTGGCCCCAGGTCTTTTGTCTTCTTGGAAATACAGGAAGAACATGGGCAAGATGTTAAATACATATCATAAACAAATTGTTAATCATTATTATGCCCATTTAATCCCACTGTGACTAAACAGCAACAAAGACAGAGGAAATATCCTGCAAACCAAACAACCTGTAAGTGACAACACGTCACTGTTGACAGGTTTAGAGTTGTAAAGCAGCAGGTGGTTAACTGGTGTCTTTCCTGAAGATGTGAATGGTTTAAAGGTTTTTTCCCACTTCAGGATAGTTGCAGTAAAAAAGAGAGGAGTGGGTATAAGCACTATGATTTCTCTGTGTCTCCCGTAGCCAAGAACAAGGATCCTTGTGTATAAAAAAAAAAATCGAAATTTGCTGCCTCAGTGACCCTAAGTGCTGCATGTTAAAGAGTACATGTTTTTATTTGATCTTTCAAAGAAAACTACAAGTACACTTGGACATGACATAGAAAACCTTTAGAGAGCTGTGATGCTACATACAGAACAGAGGGTCTGCAGAACGCTCAAAGGAAGGCCTGATATAAATGTGTTCGCAATGGTGGCTGGAGGTTTCACTTCTGCTGGGTAGAGTAATTCAGACTGTTTACATGATATTACCTATGACACTGTTGTGGATTCAAGGACAATATCAACCTTGTCCAAATAATAAATGCCCATATTGATCTGAAACATATTAGTGTATGATAGATTGTTAATGCAATTGATTTTGATAAAGAGATTAAAGGAAGACAATTCAGATAATGACAATAATGCTCTTCTACAGCAGTAAAGATCCCTAATGGACAGCATTTATTGCACTCAGGAAATGTGTACTTAAGTTAACCCTTCATGCTCATGTATTTTTCTTGGGAGCTATTTACAACTTTAACTTGTTTGAAATGATAACACTGACCTTTGCTATGTATGACCACTCTGACCCATCTGGCTTCATTCATGTCCGCTTACTGTTTGCCCTTTGCCTGGTGGTAATTGGTCTCTGCCTGGCACTAATGGCTGCTGGATAGGAATGCTTTTCCCTCTGTCTGTTCAGAGGATAATGACAAGACGCCAGTGTGACCTTGTCTGGGTGGGAGCAGGTTTCCTCCTTCTGAGAGAGGCCACTCCACCAGGCTCCCACTAGGCTCTGGTGTCTGTCAGCATCTGAAGATCCAGTGCTGAAGCACCACAGCAGGCCAGCCAAGCACAACCAAGGGTTGCTGGGAGCGTAGAGTATGATGAGCAAATCTTTCCCATGGTCCTTTGCCCAGGGTCGTTTATTTCAAGGTCCTGGTCGACACTGGACAAGCACTAACAATAGTCAAGGTAAAATAAAGACATGAAATACAATTTTTTTTGTGTGTCACCAATTCAGCATCCAACCAAATGTGAAATATGGTAAAAATCTCTCCTTCTGTTGCTGAGTTATGGCGTTATGATGTCACAATGAAGTTGACTTTTGACCTTTTGGACTTAAAATTTCATTGCTTCACCATTGTATCCTATTAGACATTTGTGTGAAATTCTGTTATAAATAGTGTATGAATTCTTGAGTTATGGACAAAAACATGTTTTGTGAGGTCACAGTTACCTTGACCTTTGACCACCAGTTTATCCTCGAGTCCAAGTGGACATTTGTGCCAGATGCTCCAGGCATTCCTGAAATATCACACTCACAAGAATGGAATGGACGTGGCCACCAAAATCTAATCAGAGGCATAAGAATTGCAGGTGACGAAGTATAAAAAGCGACAAGGTTTGTGTAGTGAGGAAGTTGGGGTGGATGGATGGGTGAAACACAGGATTTTCACCCAGGACACTGCTGTTCCTGTTCTGGGTAAAAAGCGAAAGTCAACCTAGGCTTATTTTAAATTTCATATGTAAGCTAACTTAGAGAGTCAAACAGTCAGGCTAAACATAAACAAGACAAGATTAAAGAAAGATAAAGATTTTAAAAAAGAAGACCAAAGATGCAAAATGCATTGTTTTTACAACAGATAAAAAGAATAACAGCAATAAAAGCAAGAATTAAAAGAAAGATTTAAAAAAAAAAAAAAAAGACGACATCACATAAAAGCTAATCTGTAAAAATGGGTTTTAAGAAGTGATTTAACAGAGGACACTGAATCTGCGAGCCTTATTTCCTTTCCCGTGCTGGCTCGCTGGTAGTGATGCGTTTTAGCAAAGATTGGTTTTGCAGAGCAGGAGGGGGGAGCAACCGTAGCAATGGAGCAATCTTCAGTATGGAGTACAGGCTACAGCAGCTAGAAGTACAGTATGTTGGACAAAAGTCCCGTACTGCAGGTTCAACTTAGTACGCAACTTAAGTGACGACAAAAAAAGTACTTATTTTAATCCAAACCATCCTAACCAAGTAGTTTTGGTGGCTAAACAAATAGCGACCGTTTCACAATGTTAACGTTTAGTATTGTTACCATAATTACAAATGTCATGTAACTGTGACAATGAAAGTCACCTATGACAGCAAAGACCACCTGACTATTGTTACCATGATGACAGTCACCTGACGAAGGTCATGTGACTTCACACTTTCCTGCACATCCAAGACTCATAAAAGGCTTCATCTGTTTGCAACAGAGGTTTTTGGCGACTAAACGGCGTTGCATGACACGCCAAACGGCCTTTAAAGTGACATGCTGTTTATACACCATCCCATGATATCACATTGATCATAAATGTCTATTAAACATGTTGGACAATAAAGTTAAGAGCGTAAATCAACAGGATTTTAGTTTTTGCATTTTAATAGGCCTACAGTCAATGGCAGTATTTGAAGAACTCAGATTCTTAGCATACTGCATTATTACACATTTAAAGATCTCCTCTTACTGACTATTAAAGAAGGAACTGTGGAACAAAATATGTCCAGAGGTGCATTTGTTGCTCAGAGAGCTTGACCACTGGAACACTTGGCCAGATTATAAGCTTTATGTCAAAGCTGAGCCTCAGGGTTTTTGTTAGGAGTTATCATCTCAGAGCATGTTTAAAACTGTGTATGTGTGCGCGATGTATACATGTTAGTATCATCCACTGATTGTTCGTTTTCAATGCAAATTAGGTTTGCGGAGGCAAAAATATGTATGTTTTCTATAGTATTGCTACCTTTAGCATGCAAAAGGGATGACTGAAAGACAGACACACATGCAAACATTCCTTGTTATTTTCCCCGTCTCCACCTCATTCCATTCTGTCATTCCATCTCTCTGCCATCGCTGTGCTACTCTTCCCAGATAAATGTTTCATGAGGCAGCCCCCATATCCTCTCCTGGAATAATGTCCTCTAGATATGTCCGAGAGATTATATGACACATCACTCAGTCACATTTACTTCAGACTGCACATCTCATGGCATAACACAAGCGCATCTTCAACAGAACTTAGATAGGAGGGAGGAAAAAACAGGGGAGAAGCATATTTTATTACCCAAAACTGACTGTCAAATAGTGTCTGCAGTCAAAGTATTATCAAAGGGTTTATCCTTTTCAGATGTGAAAGTCTAAAGTGGGTCACACGCTACAGTCACTGTAATATCACAGTAAATATTCACAAGCTTATCATTATTTAATCATCCCCTAATGGAAAAGATCCCCAGCCCAAATATAGACCCACCTCCAAACTTAATAAATTTAAAATATGTTAACATCTGTAACTGTAAACTTCATACAGTTAGTCGGTCTGTCCTGCCTTTCACCTTAAAAACTGTATGCAGTGTGCCTGTTCAACAGCAATTGATTTACATATCACAAATATCTTTTGTAAATAAAAAAGTGTTACCAAAGCCACTTACATACAAATTAGAATTACAGAGGAATAAATAGCAAAAACAGTTTTAAAATCAGTAAACTGGTACTTTCAAATTGCAGTTAAATATTGATTAAAATTAACTTGACACTGAAGAAAAGTGTGCTGTAATGTGTTTAAGTGTAAAATGTCCATTTCATGGAATTATTATTTAGGAGATATTTAATTTTTCATTGAGCTATTTCTAATGTTACTGTTTTTCAGCTGTTTGATGTGTGATAATTGATTTGTGTTCCAGGATAAATAAAGCAAGTACCTAATTTTATATAATCTATAGTATATTCACTACCCTGCCAATTTCCTTATTATGTTTTGTTACAATCATTGCATTATATGCTATATCACTTTGACAGAACAAAGAGCTGTATTTACTTGTGTTTGCAGCTGGGGCATGCCACCCGTGTAAAGTAATAAAATATGCTTGCATAAAGATGAGTTGTGTTAACCGTATGAACCTTGGCTCTCTGTTAAGAGCCACGCTGTTTAATCAGTGGTAAATTATATTGTCTTGACTGCCATGGTCATTTGTCAGCACATGTTGATGCCTGCTGTAAACAGCAGAGGTAAGAAAAAACATTGCTGCTTCAGTAGCTTGTGTTGTTTTCATATGAAAGGTCCAACCACCGTTTTTGTTTTTTTTTATCCTCTACACTTAGAAGTGTATAAAGGCTTTTCAAAAATACTGTTAGTTTAATTGTAGACCAATTAAACTATTGCTACAATTGGTACCGAAGTACTTACTTACTAAGGGTACTGACCATGCCGGTACTAACAAGTACCGATGATCGATGCAAAATTTCAATCCCTAAAAGTGCATCTGGGTAAGAGAGTAATTTAGAGTACAGAGAGAGCGAGACTATGTCACCCCTGCAGCTTGTTCAAGTGTGGTTACACTTTTTGAAAAATTACGCAGACAACGCTTGCTGCAATATTTGTAATCTGAAAGCTGGCCACAGTAGTGTGTTTAACCTGGGGAAACACCTGATCAAACACAAAATATATCTCAAAGTTTAAGAGTATAACATTATCTTGCGAAGCCAAGTCTTCCGCAGGAGCTGCACGTCTACGGCCAATACAGATTAGCGCTGGATGACGAAACTTTAAGTGAGGCATCAACATCGTCATGTAATTAATTAGCTAGGGGGATTAAGTTGTTGTCAGAGATCAGTATATAAGCATGGCGGGAGTGACAACAACAAGATAACAGACAATTCTGGCATTTTTGCATCTTTTGATTATGCAGACTAGACCCTGAAATGGCGTACTGCTTACCTATACAGTGTTATTATTGCTCCGTTTGACACTTAAATTTAAATTTTTTGTTATATAGTCCAAGACTGTGCTGATATCCATTAGCTTCTTTATTTTAGTCCAGTTACCCAGGTTGATTAAAGCCCGCAGAGTAAAAACAGTTTCTCCAGCTGCTTTTCAGGTCTTTCAACAGCTTCCTCCTTTGAAGCAATGCCAGAGTTACATCTTATTTGGTGACTTATTTTTTGCAACTAAAAGTACAGAAAATGGTAATGTTGAGTACAGGTACCAAATTTTAGGTACCAGTACAGATTCAAATGTGAATGGTAACCACTGCCATAAAGGTTTGTCTTTCAGTCAAATGACATGCTCAAGTAGCTTTTTTAACATTTGGACTCACCTTGGGGCATATATGTCTTCAGTTTATCATCCAAAGATACGTGAGTTTTATTGAAGCTTCCAAAAGTACTGTAAAATATTCTTTTCAATACACAGGTCTCTTTACTATACAGGTTTCTCTACAGTATTCTATTTTCAAGTCCAGTTCTTAAATTTTAATGCAATGTAACTTCATTGCATTCAAAGTGAGATCAAAGTGTTCTGGTTCTCTGTTTGATGTATCCTCTATTTGAAGTTTTTTCCAAAGACAGAGAGTGTAAAACAAAAGTTTACATGTTCTTGCCTTTGTGGGAGCACCTTCTGCTGCACAATGTATTGATCACACTTTCTGAAAAAAAAAAAAAAGAAAGTAGAAAGACTTTGGTTTTTTGTTTGAATCGTGCTGTTCCATTGTCAATATAAGGACAGCAGCTGATTCCTGGCTAGTTTAACAGAGCTGAACTGAAGTAAGGAGGACAAAAAGAGACTGAAGGGTGAGTCAGGTTTGTATGTATCAATCTAAAAGAGGTTGACGGGGACCAACCCCATCCTGATAGACAACCACACCCCAGGGAAAGTATCACCCACTGACAGTGACTGGCAGATAGAACAAGCAGTGTTGTTGCAATGCTGAATGGCTAGTCCCCACAACACAAGAGGTGTGATTAGGAGCTGTCAAAGCAACATAAGGTAGTTGACAATGACATCACTCACAGCCAGAGAGTGGGCAAGACAATGTGTATTCATTGAGAAACTGGAACCACAGAGAGGCAGCCTTTAGGGAGAACTGCTTCTATTCAACACTGTGAGTTTTTCGGTTTTTCAATCTGCACTACAAACATTCTGCTTCCAAAAAAGTTAAACTGCACTTTCTTTCAAATTGTCATATTGCTGCAGTAAATGAGTGCTTTATTAATATAACTTATTCCATGGATATTTCTTTGGTTAATCCAAACTCAGGCCTCAATGATGTGGCTGAATTACTAATGCAGTGTCACAGTGTCATTATTTGTTGATGATCTCATTCAAACCATTCTTTGCAGTAATTTGTAGTAACATGTCACATAGCCGTTCATCATTAAATAGCTGTTATAGTTATGTGTAGACAATACCATAATTCAACTGTGCTGCAGCAATGAACCATGCGTGTATAATGTCAGTGGCATATCAGTCAGTAATGTTAGGTCAAAATAACAAAACTTTGAACTTCACAGTAAGTTTATTTAAGGGTGTTGTGAACATTTTCCATATCTAATTTGACATTGTTTTCGAGAGGTATGCTACAGAAACAACTAATTCTGAGTAGCACACCTTTTATCACTATATACATATGAAAAACAGGCTAATGGTTAAATATTTTTTATGTTCTAAATAACAGTCTCTCCAGTTTACAGCTGATAAGCTGTATATTTGACTATATTCTGTTGAATTGCCCATCCAGCAGATTAAATTTTCCTATTTGCTTAAGACTTTATTTTCCCTCTACATAACTAAAGTCAGAGAGAAGCATAACTATGATGGATGTACTGTTTGAGCTGTGCCAACTAAAACATGCGAGAAGGCCAGGCAGGGGCAGGTACAGTGAGAAGGGGCCGTTCTTGCTTAGATCTCACAAGGCAGATAGAAAGATCTCTGGCATCTGAAAAGCTCAGTTGTAGAGGAGCATGCATGAATACAAAACCCATTTCAACAGAAGATTACTGCACTGTTTGCTGAAATTCAGCCATTCAAAGCTGCAAGTTTACCTACAGAGAGATTTCATCCTTTTTGTGATCAATGGCTGCAGAAATATTAGTCAGTAATAGACAGCAGCAAAGATTGGGGTCAGAGATGTTTTGGAAAGCAGAAAATGAGACCACATCAGGCCACCTCAGTGATAGTATTTGTCGTCCTTGCATATCATGTCACAAGAAGGCTATTCAAATTACTCACAACAACAAAAAGAGATTTGAAGAGCTGAGATGGGGTTTATAACAATCAACAAAAACAGCTTTTGGGAACACCTGTAATTGTTTTTGGCACTGATATATTACAGTCTAAATGTTCTGGTGTACCCATAAATGCTACAGAATAGATAAACCTCTTTAATATTGTATTAAAACTGAGCATGACGCTCACATTTAGCAGAAGAAACAGTGCACTGTGCAATGCACAGACTGTGTGTTGTTATGAAATTAGTTCCATGACCTGCAGCCAATATAAACAGTCCCATACATGCTTCCAGACTTTGGTGTAAGGACGTTATTCACTGTTTCAGTTTGGTCAGGGCGTAACTCCTGACTCACACCATACAATAACATTAGATCTGACTGGTTAACTGTGTGAAAAGTAGGTTACTATATCATATACATTTTTGAGCTTCTTGGAACAGTGTGCTAAAAAAGCAACATGGACAAACAGTAGTTAATGGACAATTTACTAAATTAATATGACAAACACTTAAGCAGCATTTAATCCCAATCTCAAAAAGGGTCCTTTTGTTTTACAACATGTACTACATAACTATCATATTAGTAAAAATATTTCCTTACATTTATTTATATACCGTGATATGGAAATTATAAACAAAAAACTGCATAGATTACAATTCAGGATTTCAATTTGCCTAGAATTATGAATTTAGACAGCTGAACTTTGTGAAAACGGTAATTGCACTGACTCCATTAAGAGTGATTACACAATAATAACAAATTATCTTCCAGTCTTATGTCTACTGTGTCGCATTTTTTGAACACACTATATGCACAACAAGAAGTACATATTTTGCAGTATCATATAAACACTGGTTCAGTGTCCTTTTTTCCCCACTTAAGAGCTTTTGGTTTGATCATCTCATTTTGTTATTCCTGCCCCATCTACGATACATATATTTATTATTTTCCATGAGTCCATGATCATGGAGGTTTTTAACTTAGTATTAGCCACTAACATGGACATTCAGCATCTCAGATGTTGTGATGTGTGCAAAACTTTCCTGGAAGGGTTATTTATTTGACTTGTACTATATCACAGATTTGAGTATATAGATTTGTACTTCATCAATGTAGCCTATTGTAAATATAACACTGATGCAGAGCACCCCAGTACTGTAATATCTGTTCCCAGATATCATGAAGGTCAAGTGAAATCGGTCCTTTAATTTTTTGCACTGACAGAGATAATGGGTATAAAATAATAATTAAAAAAAAAAAATAAATAAAAAGAAACTTTAGTATGTTCTCAATGATCAGCAGAAAAAAGCTGATAAAGCCACATGCAAATGTTGGTATTATGAGCCATTTTTCCTCATTCCTGCAATTCTTCCTCAGTAATAATTAAGCTGATGGTGTATTATGCTGTATTGCAAATCAAATGTGTGTAGTATTTGGTGGTAGCTGAAGTGTTGGCATTAGGCCAGCATGTATTGCTGTACAGATGAACAGATGCAGGTGCATCACAACTTCCCAGTGTGTGTCAGGGTAACAAAATGGATCAGTAACAATGGCAGCCATCTACTTCAGGGTAATTGTACAAGATGGTTCAGTCTAAACCTCTTTGTGAAGCAGGTGTTTTGAGTTTGACTCGTATGTGTTGTAATTTATGTACATTTCGTGTTCGCTCTTATTTTGTTGAATTCTGATAATATTGGAGCACTCATGACCTTTCCTTTTTAGTCATTTCTGTAAAACTAAAACAAGACATTTTTCGTCTTTTATGAAGTTATTTGATGAGTATTCTGACGCTATGACTCATCTCACTTGATGAGCTGCATTCAGACTTGTTTATAACTAAGATAAAATAGTGCCGTTACTTTAATGTTGTTGTGATATTGTCAACTTTCGCAGTGTTTACCATTACAGTAGTTGTTTGTTTGCCACAGTTTTGTTTATCCCTTGAATTCCAGTATATTTCCAGGCAATTGGATGTTGTTTAGTTGTCATCAAAAGGAGCTCATCTATGAAAGTTCTTCTGTTTTGAAGGAGAACTGAATTTCGGCATTAAAAATTAAATGGTATATTGCAAAACATCACTTCTTAGATTTGGGGCAAGTGTTGGAGCAGATGTTCCTCCAGTGGTCTGTAAATAAGTGGAATTGTAGATAAAGACACTGAGGAGGCTGTAAGATATTCAGGAAGCAGCCCAGCCCTGCTTCAAATCCACTCTAAGAAAATAGTGCAAAAGCAGTCAAAAACTGTTAAAGTGTATTTGATTCTAGCATCTTGTTTTAGTTCTTCTTCCTCTCCCTTTCTCCACAGATCCTCTCTCATTTCTGCTTGAACTGGGAGTGGGGGATAGAAAAAAAGACCTTGAAGAAGGCTGCGAGATTAAATTAATCGTTGGTGGGAGGAAAAATATCACTAAAGTATGCATAAGTGTAAAAGAAATGAAAACAAACAAACATATATTAAAGAATATTTTGAACTGCCGATGAAACATGTTTGAATAAAACTGGATGCTTTGTGGGTAACATCGCCTTCAGCTGTAATGTTTAGAGGGAGTTTGCTGCCCTCTGCATGGGCTCACATTTAATGAAATATATAACTATTGTTTCTCAATCAGAACAAGTGCTTGTTTAAAATGCAAATGGGCTCTTGTCTGTGACATGCTGTAATTAGACAGAACAATGATGTATTATTTCTGCCATCTTTCTCCGTGCTCATCAAGGGCTTTGAGAATGGGACAATGATTGACCACCTGGTCCTGCTACTGTAGCTAAATTTATTAAACACGCACTCTTTAGAAAATCAATGCATGATTGTATGAGTTGTACAGGGTCAGGCTTATTTTTCATGAGAAGACATAATTAGCCTGACCTGTGACTTGCAAATGCTTAGGATTGTTCTGCACTGTTACTTTACGGTTACTTTACTTTTCTTAAACTGTAAATGTTTTCGGGACTTTTAAAATATATACTATTTATATTGGAATAAAATATAAATAACAGCATAATTATCATTGTTCCTTGTTTGTAGATACTAATGCAGACAGAAGGACTTACTGTTGCAACAATTAAAATGTCTTTGTAGTGGCCAAAATTCAATTAAAATCTACCCTGCATGATGACAGTTGTGTGTCTACAAGGCTATTGAGAATTACAGTAGCACATGACACACATGATACTTGTCTGCTTCTGTGTTATCTAAAGTTACTGTGCAGAAGTGAGTGTTTTGTGGCATTGCAAACCATTTTAAATAGGAACTGGTGCATTTACTGCAGCCTGCCGCTGCTAAATTATTGCCGCCACTGCTTCAGAATTTTATTTAATGTCATGAAGCCACAATTACACGACTCAGAGGGCTTTTAATTTGAAACGACAGTGAAGACACATCAGCGGAACGCTCTAGAATCTTTGGGCAACACTCACCCGAGGAGAGGCGAGGCAGGGAGAGAGACAGCTAGAGAAAGGTAGATTTAACAAGCTAACTTTAAGTAAGATAGACTCAGCAGCTGTCTGCGGGCCAGTGGTGGCTCTGTCACCCCGCTCTGCACTCTGCAAAGCCCCGCGATACATGTGAACTTTTCGCTTGAGTTGAATATTTTCAACTC
>JBBPCS010000130.1:16408223-16420288 GCA_037974645.1 Hollardia meadi
TGCTCGATCTCTCTCTCACACACACACACACACACACATCGGATGACAAGCTCATGACACGGCAACAACACACCACAGCGTGCCACTTCTGTATCCACTCAATCACAATCTTGCTAATCACATGCAAATTAATATCCCGTTGTCCTTGGGTCACATCCATCACGTTAACAACAAAATCCACCACTTTGCTTGACTTCCTTTGCTTGGTGTCCTCACCATTCCTGTGACAATCTGTAAAAAAGTATGACAGTTTTTATGCTGTATGTACACTGTATGCTGTGCCTACTCTGGTCCAGCCTTGAAAGTTTTCTTTTGGCATCACACCACTCGTAATCAAATTCTTCAGCAAATGACCCAAATTGGTGCATATTTCTAATTTGAAATTATTAATCAGTCTATATTCCCTAACTCTCATATAACATACTAATTTTTAAATCATGATTTTTTTTGGTTTCATGTCCTGTGGGGTGGAAACTTTGTGCATCTTTTTAATGTAATGAATGCAGAAAAAACAAACTGCCATCTGCTTTTCGATTTACTAAACATTTTGTGAAAATCTGTCCTCAAACTAAGGGATTGAATTGCTCCAGAGTATAATGCAAACATATCTTTTTGATCCTAGATTGAAATTTGATTGAAATTGTAAGTATAAAGTGTACCTTTGAATTAAAGCAATTATTATTCCTTTGTGTCTGACATCAAAAGTACCTCAGAGTGAATTGACAGTGTTCCTGTAAGCTTCAGGAAAATGATTGATGCGCTTGAGTTAGTCACAGTGACTTGGCATCACAGTCTTTGAGATTTAATTTAATTTGAATACATCCATAATCATTATCACCATTTTGAAAGAAAGCTATTACAACCATTTGCTGGGACTTCAAAATGTTTTACAACAGGCCTGAAAACATCAAATATGAGCATAGCTGAAAAGTCTTTAAATGCACTCATTAAGGCAATTGAATAATGTTGTGGTGTAGTGATCAGAAAGCAGCTTGTGTTCAACGATGGGTTAAATTATAAGGTGTACTACCTTGAATACAGATGTCTTTTTAGATTCTTGTATGTTTTGTCAGTAGTTTGTGACACATATTACTTTACACACACTATTAAAACACTCGAAAAAGGTTTCTCCAGGAACTTAATCAAAGAAGGGTGGCTGACAGTTATTGACAGTAAAAAGAGTAAAATTAAAGAACTGTGTTCTTTATAACAAGACTCAGACCGAAATTCACATTGCAGCAAATCAATAGCCTAATCCATTTGCAAGATCTTAAAATGGTGCATTCATGTCTGACTGATTTGAAATTAAGCACACATTCAGATAGTAAACCAAAATTTCCCTCTAAAGCTGCTTTCAGTGGAATCTAAAAGCTAAAAACTTTAGTGACCCACCCCCAAGCAACATCAAGAGCAAAAGAGGAAAACAACCACAATGAAGGAGAAAGCTTCAGTATGGGCTACAGGCTACAACCACCAGCAATATGTTGGAGCCTATGGCTTCACACATTGAAAGTATTTGTATAATTCACTCACTGCCAGAAGAGGGAGACGAACAAGGTCATAATTGACTTTTTTTAAAAGTTTTTTTTTCATTGTAGGCAACGTGGCGCAGTTCAACCAGGCTCCGCAGCTCAAACCAGGAAAATACTGCTGAACACCAGACTAGGACCAGACACTGCCGGCGGAGGTCAGTTTGACTACAGGGATACAGTGCAGACGTGATTTACAGGGGCTCGGACGAGGACTATTACTTCGGGAACAACAGGACACAGCAGGCGGAGAAAGGAGAAAGGTGAATCGGCAGAACAGTAAGATGGAGTCGGTCATCAGCAGCGGGCAAAAACAGTGCATAGAGATGGAAAATACTCACATCTTACTCTGTGACTTGAGGAGTTATTTGAACAAAACCAGAGAGGATTATGAAAAAACAAACCAAGATGTTTTTTTGTGTGTTTTATTTAGTTTATAAATCTTCTGAATGAAGTGTGTTTTACGATGAGTTAAGGCTAATTATTAGGCTTGTCTAAGTTCAGTAAAAAAGAAACTTGAACTCAAAAGGTGTACGGTTGTACTTTTCTGTTTAGTACGGAAAATAACGTTAGGTGTAAGAATATTTCCTTTCTTGATATTTTGTGAGTTTGTTTTATTCACTTATTAGCCTAAACGGTAACGGAGCTTTTGAAAATTGCAAACTTGCCCCTCACATACATCTCCCAGCTGAAACTACAGGGAGCTATGAGACTATCGCCTCCAGAGGTGCAAAGTGTCATTACAAGACAAGACAGGCCTGGGCTAGCTGGTCAGCATGCTAACATCTCTGCAACACAATGTCTAGACATGTCTGACATAACGTCAACACTGTTGTTTCTTGCCATAATGTGTGCAAATTTGTGTGAAATTTTGTCATTATTAGCTTATGAATTCTCGAGTTATGACTAAAAATTTGTTTAATAGGTCACAGTGACCTTGACCTTTGACCACCAAAATCTAATCGGTTTATCCTTGTGTCCAAGTGGACAACCCGAAAACATAATGCCTCCGGTGCGAAGGCATAAAGAAATCTCACTCGGATATGAAGTCAAAGGTTGGCAGCCCTGATAATCCTAAATTTAATAATCTGCAACCACTGTAAATAATACAGTTTTATTTCTATTTATTTTTATAAATGCAAAAATGCAAAACATCCATGGTCCCATCTTTTTAAATGTGAGTATTTATGTTGGACTTTGTCATGTATAAAATAAAAACCTTAGAGGTGAGACATCTAGGGCTCGGAAAAATTATTATGAGCATTTTTAGCTACTTTCTGACATAATATAGACAAAATTAATCATCAGTCAATCAGGAAAATAAGCAACAGGTAATCATTACTGAAAATAATCATTAGTTGCTGGACTATGGACCTCATTATGCCTACTCTAAAAATCCAAAACTGATCTGTTAACCTGATATTGAAAGCTAACCTGTTCAGCCTCCTGACCCAGAAGAAAAGATCAGTGAGAGAAAGTGAATAACACTCACCACTGGGAGGTTCGTGAGCAAGGCACTTAACTCCAAACTAATCTAGTGGAGCTGCTCAGTGGTCAGCAGTATGTCTGCAGTTGTACAGGACACCTCCCTGTGTGCGATATGGTATTTCCAAAGTGGGCATGCTGAGTGACCCTATCCTTGGTAAATAGATTGACCTGTAACCTAATAAAAACAAATCCCTTTTACATTTTAACACCCAATGCATCTGTAAAAGGCTCCAGCGCAAAGCCCTGTGCAACTGACTGATATGTTCTGAATAACCCTTCCAATGGCTCCATCTTACTTTGAATTTCAGAAAAAAGAAAATGTTTGCCTCGCAGACCCTCTCACCCTCAAGGATTATTTCCCTTTCAGATCATTTTTCATGTACCAAATGTCAACTTGACCAATTCCACCTATGAACCTTTTTTGAACTCCAACAGTAGCAGCAGACAAACCTTATCATATAAAAGAGGCCAAAAGTTTCTCATAACTTCAGCAGTAAATTGAGGAGTCTGTTCATTAGAACATAAGAAATATCTAACCATTAACCTTTTTCATGTATATAGTATAGTAATTTTAGCCTTTCAGCCCAGTGAAAAATCATATAGTTTTGAAGTTGTTCTAGAACGCATACACTATATTGATATTCAGGCAGGAATAGAATTCAATATGTCATTCCCAAACATTTCCTCTAAAGAATCACTCCTTTCTCTATAATTTCCATAGAAATTTTGTGTGCAAATGCTGTAATAGACACATTTATAACATCAAAAGGATTCAATTTTCTTTTCAATCACATAACAGTATGAATAGCTTTTTCCATTGAATCTAACAACGAGAGGCCATTACCACATGCTAAAGGATGGGTTGCCGCCACTTGCCTTTATGAAAGTGTGTCAAACAATTTTTCATGTCTCACATTTGTTCTAACCAAACGGGGCCTGTCAAACAGGTTTATTTCTAATTTGTCAGGGGAAAGTCATTTTTATTTTCAATTGGTGTGTGCAATCATCAGTGATGCATATAGACTGTATGTACATATACATTTTTTAATGAAGACTTTTATTTTAGTCTCTTTAATACATCAACTACTCTCCTAACGAGTTCACAAGGCACTGGGATGACAACTGGAGTCAGCTAATTGCAGGTGGTAAATTATTTGGAAATGATGACACACAAAGCATGACTGTAATTGCTACACACAGCATTTTGCTGGCTGGGGATGTGGCCAGTGTTCAAATAGATGAGTGATAAAAGCAAATATTTTCACCTCATTTGTGTAATGGCTCCGTTTGGAGCACTTTGTAGAAAAGGTTTGCAGTAAATGGCTGGAAAAGGGTGAGTTCCTCATCTTTCAAGCATACTGTAGCTGGACCATTCTGCTCAGGCTTTCTGTGCTCCTGCACTGGAATCAATTCACATGAAGCAATTTAAATGTATGATCAACATGTTAAAAAGAAAGGATATACAAAAATATTAGCTGTAGAATCAGCTGTTTCCAAATAAAGTCAAATTTAAACTGTCATTTATTTTATAATTTAATGATTACGTAAAAAAATATTCAGCAACCTCTACAATTATATTATTCTTTATTTGCATTATTTCAGTATAATAATGAACTGACAGATTGCTGTAAAATTACAATTTATTCTCATGTAAACTACAATGAAACAATAACATTTCTCTTGTACAATAATTTTGTGCCAGCTATGAATTAAATTTCACCACATTACATCAAATATTTTTCTATTGCCTTTTTTTATTTTGTTAAAAAAAGGTAACCAAACAATTCAGAGACAGTCACACAGTAAAAGTCCTGTAGAGGTTCCCGTTTATATTAGGGCAACAAGAGTGCACATCAACATAGCGAATAATATCACACCCATAGGTTTCTCTTAACATGTTTTGTGTTAACAAATAATTAACTTGTGATCCCGACATAACAGCATTAAAAAGAATAATTGCAAGCATGGCCAGTCCTGGCTTCCCTAAAAAAGAGATCCTGAACTAAATATAAATTTCTGAATAAATAAAGCTTAACTAACTGACTAACTAACTAGCTAGATAGCTAGTTATATTTATAATAATATCAGATACTGTGATGCTGCACTAGCAACTCCTACTAGTGACCCTCTTAGTGAGGCTCCTTAATGGCAGGTAAAAACAAGCAGCTAGCAACACCATGAGCACTATGCCAATCTCTCCCTCCCAAGGCCAACCATACCATTACTAAATAAAGTGATGGACATCCAACGGAGTGGAATTAGCCACAGTTTGTCTCTTTCTCCTTGACTTCACATCAGTATTAAGTGTTGGTAACATTTACCACTGCACAATATAATGACGAGCATATTAAAAGGGGAAATTGCACCATGCTATTGAAATGAACAGTTATGTAGCAATGCAACGACTGCCTTCTAGTTCAGAAGTTGTGCTCTTATTCACAAGATGTGACTAATGAAAATATATTTCTTTAAATTCAAAATCATCCAATCTGCTTGCATGGTCTGAATATACACAATCATTTGCTTCATATAAAATCTGCGTTTGCGCCTATGTCCTGTACCTCCATCTCAAACTGATCTAACAGTTGTAAATTTAAACATCTAACTTTGATTTTAAGATAAGCACTTACATATATTGTTTTTTTTTCAATCCTCATATTTTTTGTTTAAATTGGCATATTTATTCAATGTGGCTATTTATTCAACGGCTCAAAACAAGTCCATATCCATGAGTATGGATCCTGTGAAATCTACAGAGAATTGGTTGGATAAGGGAATATCATTGTATCCCAATTATACAGTTGCAGCCAATTTACTCATTTATTTATGCGTTCCAGTGTGGCTCAGATACGAAGTCTCCTTCATCCCCTGTGGATGTCTCTGCTTAGATATTATTCCTGACTATTCTTTTTTCGATCAAACAACTCATTGAATAAGAAAAAATGTCTCAGTGCATTGATGTGGTGCAACACAACCTAAAGACAGACTGTGATTGAATTTATGGATGTTTTATGTGAGCAATGAGGTTTTCATAATTGCATGAAACATCTCAATATCCAAACGCAAAGCTGAGGGACTTGAGCCTTCCAACTGAAGCATGGAACCACGATCTGCTGAGAGCCAATCTGAGAAACAGCTGCACTTGTCAGATATACTTAAAAGTGACTGTATCCTTTGTGAAAGATAAAGTATGGTAAAAATGGTAATGAATTATGTGTGATAGAGGGGAAATACCATGGCACAACCAACTTGGTGTTGGTGTGTTATGTATGAATTAAATGTCACTATAATGTCAGTGAAACCTTAGAACTGCAATTACAAATGCAGGCTAATGAGTACTAAAATGGGTGCCATTGTTCTATTCATTATATTGTTAGCTAATATGTTGACTTTGTGTTGACATTTGTTTTGCATTATTTCACAACAGATGCATTTATAACAGACTCAGGAAATTCGTAGAGGCATTTCCTTCATCATTTGCCAAGAGGAGGTTTATAATTGTGCCGTATGAAATGTGTTATTTCCAGGCTACTTTGGTTTGCTCTGCCCCGTGAGACAGGCTCACTGGAGCGAAGGGAAAAACATGAATGCCATCGCACCTGACAGCATGTTGATTTTAATTCTCATTGTACTGACAAGGGAGGTACTTCAGAGTGGATAATTGTATCTTGGGTCTCCTGCATGCTGCTTATTATTGATTCATAAAGAACAGTATGAACTCCATGTAAACGTATAAAAATGCATTTAAGTGTCCATTCTCCTTTCCTAAAATCACAGCTACAGCTATCTGCTTTTGTCACTTTGAGTCCTGCACTCTGCCAGCTCAGCTTTTAAGGCTCTGGCAGGCGGGATTGAGCTTATATTCAACAAAGCTGACAAGTTGGACAGTAATGCAGCTGTCCGGGCTTTTATTTCTTTCTTGGGATTGGATTTTGAAAACCACAGCACATTAGAATGAAGTGCTTTCCGACATGCCCCACATGAAAAGTTGAACTGTAACAGTGCATACCCGCTGCAACAAGAAATAAAGTAAAAGCCTGTCTTCTCAGTTTGAAAGAGATTTCTGGATTATTTTTTAAAAATAATTAATTATTTTTAAAAAGTTTTGGAAATTACTCCATTGACAGTGTGTAATTAAACTGGATATTTTCTATTTTAGGTAAACTAATTTAAAAAATTACACTAGTTATAACTGTTCTAATAACCATTAGGCAACATTCCAAAGGGGAATATTATTTATTACACTGTGCAATACAAAGGTCTTACAACACAGAACAAACAACACAGGGATGATTTTGCTATTTCTAGACCGTTAACAGCTGCGGGGCTACCGTTAAGGACAAGCACAAATGTGCTTGTATTTTGTGGTAAATTTACTTGCAGACTTTAAATGTCTGAAAGCAGAAATTTTGATCTGATTGTGGTGATAAAGAAAAGGTCAGGAGATCACCAAAATATCTGGAGTCACACTATGGGGACCATAACCTTTGACTGTAATAATTTTTTATCATTTTATTTACCCCGCCTTGGACCAAAGTGTTTGTGTTCTGGCCACCAACATTGAGACTCACCCTCAAGGTACCACAAATATCCATTTATATAAAATTTCATGGCAAGAGTACAGAGAGAAGGGAAAAATTCTGTAAAATAGATAATAAATAATAAATAATAATAATAAAGTCTTACTAGAGCTACGGACAATTAAATCATCCAACTATGCTCACTACATCTTAGCCTTTCTTACCCTCAGGAGGTACCTTCAAAAATGTGAAATTATCGGTTATCTTATTGGTATTGGCAATAAGAGGCAGGTAATTATCAGTTATTGGTATAACTTGGTTAATGCTTACCCAGGTAAAATTAATAACAATCACAAAAACCTACAGTATATTACATAAAACTATATATTACATCTGTTACAGCTGTTGTAATTCCAAACATGGTGATTTAAACTTAAATTTCTAAAAGATCAGAATCACAAAGAATTTTTGTATCATGCCATTTTTTGTTACCATTCCCTGTTATTTCTGGTCAGCAGTATATTGTTCTATGCAAGCTAATGGAACCAAACAGCAGGCTTTGAGGTTACCTCAAAAGGGTCCAGTGTAATAAGAACACAGAGGTTTACTGGTTACCCAAAGGGGCAAAGAAAGCCCAGCTGCCAGGCAGCTGGTCCTCTTCACATTCTCTTTTGGGGACACCCGCAAAAAGCAAGCCCTTACTACAGCTGGAAACTATCAGGATGAAAAGTTGAGACTATGGGCCTTCCTTCCTTAGCTGAATCCTCCCTGTACCCAAAGACTGTCTTGGCACAGTCTTTTATTTGCTCATGTAAATGTGTCATTCTCAATCTATTCTTCTCATTTTCTAAAGATAAAGAAATTAACCAGACATGTTCTCTAACTGAAAGCCTAGTTTATTTGATTTATCCTTTCGATTGATCAGTCATGAAAAACATGTCACTAGATTGATCTTATCCTCAAGACAATTTCACTAGCTTTGATTATTTGATTTGACCTGAGGCTACAGTACGTCATAGCCCCTTTTTGTGAAACATGTTAAGGCTCCATTAAGAAACATACATTCATAATAACTCCTCAAGCTTGTCGACCAAAAGAAAACACCTTCAAAAGATGGAAATGCTTGCTTTCTACAATGAAGAACTGAGTATGAGAAAGAAACAAAACAACCAATACCAAAACAAGAAACAGATAATGATCCGATTTTTCTGGGGGCAATGATGAATGAGAATAGCCAACAACAACTGATTAAATAGGGAAATAGGAAATTACTAAGTATCCTCTGCCTAGTCCATTAATGTGGCTGGGACATGAACCAAGACTTCCTGAATTGACAGGAAGCCATACACATGTTACCACTGAGTGATGGAGTGTGTACAGGAAAAGGGCGGGGCTGGTGGAGGCTTGTGGACCTGGCATGCCCAGACAAAAACATTTTGTGATGAGCGCTACTCACTGTGTTTAGAGCCTGGGATGGCCATTCATCCACACCAGCTAGGCCTCCATGGCAGTGATTAGCATTGTTATCCTCATTTCCAGGCCCTCTATGCAGATGGCCCGCATGCTGGAGGTGCCAGCATAAGAGTGGCTGTTCTCCCTCACATAATCACTCTCTGGCCTCTGCTTTCGTTGGTCCTCTTTTATTTCCATAAAGCGTATTCTAGGAAAATTTGTATGGCTGTTTTATGTTCCTTCATTATAGCTCTGGATTATCAAGAAAAGGCTTGCCAGCACCCATGCACTGATGAATTTTTTTGTGGTACTGGTGACGCAATTGTAATGTTTCTTTTGAGTTACTCATATTGGCATGGCCAACATTTGATCTTTCTTAATTAAGCAAAATCAGTTTCATGCCGCTGCACATAAAAACACATAGCTGTAGAAGATGACAGTTTAGCGCTGCAAAGGGAGAGGTCTGATCAACACACTGCCTGGGGCACTACAGGGCAGCCATGGGCTCTTTGCAGCCTCTGTAGATATACACAGAAATTTAATCTTTTAAAACCTTTAACAAATACCTTTGACTCATCTCACATGGCCTTCTTTCATTTGTTTCTACATCTACTTTCTCTTCTCCTTCTCTCCTCTCCTCGTCCCTCCTCTCATCTCAAAGCCAAGATGATAGGTCTAATGCAATACAGCAATGCTGTATGGGGTGGAGAGCTCCAGGGCATATGTGTGTGTCAGACTCCTGACATGATACAGAGGGACAGCACAACTATTAAATATCCATCATGCCACGCCACATCAGTTCTAATGCAATCAGAAACACATGAGTACGTCAGCTAAGTCCCCTTCCATCCACAATGATTAAAGAAGTCTTTAATTTCAAAGACAAATAAAAAATGCAGGATCATTTTATCAAAAATGTAAATGACCTGTCTCTTTGCATGACACCGGTGACAGAGCTGGAGCTAATATGAAAGTCTCGATACTACTGTGAGCAGCATCACAGGGACTACGTTCTCTCGATGGCCATTATTCTAATAAGATGTTAATGTCCCATGCTGTATGCTCTTAGCTCATCCTGCGCTTTCATCCTACATGTCTGAAAGATAAAAGGTTTAAAGGCTCACAGAAGGCACCCTAGGACAGGGGAGGACAAGACAATGAAGTGATGCAATTAAGGAGACATTGTCTCCCTATACAATAATATTAACTCCCCTGTGAAACCAAACTGAGCTGTTTTTTTCATTTACAAATTGGATAACAGATGTGTGTGTTATGTGTGTGGAATATGATTTTTATTAAATTTCATATAAAATGAATTAAAGCATTTACTAATTTTTACCTGACCATCTTGAAAGTTGCTGTCTGAAAGTGAAATTGTGCTTTACCCTGTGGAGCTACAAGATATGGAAAGTGCTTTATAATCAGATAAAACATTTTCAGGCTTTTTTATCGATTATCCTCAATAATTTGAAATAGATTATTCATTTTTACTTGTCTTGTCAGTGCTCGGATAATAATTATAAAATGTTTTTGACTTTTTTAAAAATATGCAAATATCCCAAGTAAATTGCCAATTTTCATGAATGAAAGTCTGATACTCCATTGACATTTAATGTTTACAGAGTCCCTTCTTCCTTAGCAATCTGCCATATTGTAAAATATATTGTCTATCTTTGCTCAATCTCATAAAAAACATTTTGAAAGCAAGACAGTCAGTTAAGGAAGGAGATTTAGCTTTGTGAGGCTGAACATTAGGGTTCGAGCAAAAAATAGCGCCACAACATGTCTTTCTTCATGTGAGGGATAAAGGACATAATTTTTTACTTGGTTTAAAGTGACATTTGAATTTGAAAGCAAAAGCAGAAGGATATACAACAACACTGTGCAGGAACCACTGAGGGTTGTCAGAACTGGCTTACATTCAGCGCAGTCCATCACCTCCATTGCTCTCATGTTTATCTAGAGAAAGACTGAACTCTTTTGATTCTACAGTGAAGCTTTTGATTTGGTGCCGAGTGTCTGCTGGCAGCCTTTCAACACTGTACATCAAGTTCAGGCATTCACTAATCAAGCTCAGGTGGGGCAGGGCATGGGCGTAAGTGTGGATGACAAATGTGTGGAGCCGGTAAACAGATTATTTGGGAAGCGGCATCACCTTATTCAGGTAAGACAGTTTTCTATGGTCCCTTTGCTTGTCCCCGTTACCCCACAATCCACAACCCTTTGCTTCATGTACATGTAAGTGCTGTCTCTGCCAAACAGAGGCAGTGGGAGCATTATAGAAGACTAATAAATACATTACTTATTCACACAAACTTAATCCAGAGATAAACAACTTTAAAGTGCTTCTTGTACAAGATCAGAAAGTGCCTTGTCAACAACTCCAAACTGTCTTTAATGCAAGTTTTTCCAAAGTTCCTATGAGTTCTAAAAAATATATTAACAAAAGTGTTTTACTCATTAAGATTAAGGAAAGATAAGGTCAAGAGCAGGGCTTTAACTATCAACTATTTTCAGAATCAAGTATTCTACCTGTTATTCTGAGTGTTACACAAGTAATCTTTTTTTGCAAGAGTAAATATGATAGATATTAACTTATTATTTAACAATTACTGTTTTTCTTGTACAAAAATAGAACATTACAGAATTTATCATTGTTATTTACAATTGCAATAAACAGTGGGGGATGTTTCAATGAAACACCATCATAAAACAGGACACACAACCTACAGACCTACTTTTTGGAGTACTGTATTGAAAAGCCACTGCTGTTCTACTGGTATTTGGGAGGATAACCCATGTGTGGCATAGGGTTACCCCACCCTGGTGTGCCATTTAGAAATGTAGTTGCATGTTGTTCCGTAAAAAAGGGGGTGCAGTACACTGTCTAGGTATCTACACTGAACAAAAATATAAATGTATAAAATGTATAAAAATATAAATATAAACACTTTTGTTTTTGCTCCAATTTTTCATGAGATTTGTGAAAGATCTAAGATTTTTTCTATGTACACAAAAGGCCTATTTCTCTCAAATTTTGTTCACAAATTTGTTTAAATCTGTGTTAGTGAGCACT